>JAVJIF010015421.1:0-93353 GCA_038442645.1 Agave tequilana | reverse complement strand
AGAGTTCTTTCTTGTACTTTGAGGAGGCGGACTTGCGGGTTCGCGGTGTTTCGAGTTCGTGTGTGAACTCCGTGTTTGAGGTGCGGCCTCGGCGAGCTTGTGGGCTTGCGGTGTGTACGGACTAGGGAGTCCGAGAGCTTGTAGGTGTTGCAGCACCGAGTGATCCGGTGGGATCGGTTTATAGTGGAAATCCTTCAAGGTGTTGAAGGCGGGGATGTAGTGCTCGAACCTCGAAACAAATCCCTTGTGTTTGCGATTACTCTTTCTCTCTCTCTCCCTTACTTGTTATATCTTGCATGCTTTTATTGTGTTCATCTTTACATGCTTGATATTCATTTGTACTCATTTTGTATATGCGTGGGATTGTTTGCTAACACTTGTATTCAACCAAGAGAGCCAACGCGGCACCTCAACTCTTATCTAGAGGAATCTTGAGGAGTTAGTCCAGAGCCATTCATGGGGAATTCGGCTACACTCTTGTGTGATACGTGGTGTTTAGTGTAAGAATTTTAGTTTGCATCATAATAGTTTTTAATTCCGCATTTAGTGACCATTAGATTAGACATCACCTATTCACCTCCCTCTAGGTGATTTACAATTGGTATCAGAACCAAGTGCTCTTGATTTGGGTCTTACAATTTAGAGTTAAAGATCCTCTTTTTAGGCTAATCACATATTTGTACACACAGCATGGACTTCATGTCACCACCCACTTTTGACATTCTTAACATCCAAATTTGGAAGGTTAAGATGTCCTTGTACCTCAAGGCCTTAGGAATTAATGTTTATTTTGTCACCACTAAAAATTCATATTGTTAGATGGTAAAAATATTGAGGCTAATGCAAAAGCCCTACATGCTTTAAGATCTACCCTAAATGATGATTATTTGTCTAGGGTTGCTAATCTTGATTCGGCTTTTGTAGCATGGAACACCCTCACCTCCCTTGACGAAAAAGATCAATACTATGTGGGGAGCGACTCGGATGTTGGAAGCAACACCTCTAACGTGTGCTACATGGTCCAAGGGGATAACCCCCTTGAGGTAACTACCGAATCCGAGGTAGAAGAGAATGACATGTCATATGATGAGCTTGCTTGCTTTTGTCAACAATTACTAGAAAAATATGACATGCTTAGAAAAGATAATAAAAATTTGAAAAAGAAATTTGATTGCATGTAAAATGAAAAAGATTCTTTACAAAATAAAGTTGCATGTTTTGAAAAAGAAAATGAAGATTTGAAAAATGAAAATGTTCCTTGATGTCCAAATTAAATGATCTTTGTGAAGGAAACACTACTTTGAAAAATAAGATTGTTTTGGTGGAAAAATAAAAGAAAGTTGCTTTACATGAAAACACTTCTTTGAAAAGAAAAATGGTTGAAAAAGAAAAAGTTAATATTTCTAAAAAGAATAAGAAAAATGTTTCTCATTCTCATCATGCTTTACATGCCACCATTAATCAAAATGAGATAAATATTTTGAAAAATAAAATAAATTGTTTGAGCTCAACTTTGAGCAATTGTGCATTTAATCATAAGAGATTGGAGTCTTTGTTTTCAAAGAAACAAGCTCCACATATTCATGCACATCACCATCATGCATTTGCTGATGTTGCACGTCATGATCACACTCACACACATAAGCATCCTAAGGTGTACAAATGTACACATTGTGGCCGCAAAGGCCATTTAGCAAATTTTGTTTTGATAAGATACATCATGTAAATTTTGCTAATAAAAATGTTTGGGTCCCTTATAAGACTAACCCCCAAGGACTCAAAAGAAAATGGGTACCAAAGTCCCCACCTTGTGTATTTAATGTAGGTGAGGGCTCTCACAAGACGTGAGAGATTTGGTGCCTTGATGGTGGATGCTCATGGACTTGATGGACACACTTTTGATGCATCACTATCAAGGGAGTTTGGTGGGACAACCACCATGTTTTGGAGAATTAGAGCATAGTTTTTTGGTTTGGTAACTATCTCTAAACTCCTATTTTATTTATTTACATGCTTGTTCTTTTATGATATTTTAGCATGTTTATATTTTATTTGTTTTTGTGCTTCATGCAATAAATACATGGTTAGATGTAGTATTTGTCAAAATTGTATTTATACGCGTACAAATAGTGAGCAACAATTGATTCATATATGTTTGCACTTCATTGTTCATTTGTACTTACTATATGCACATGTATAGGCTAGTTTTGATGATTCTCTTATTTATACATGTTTTGCCTATTATCATGTTTCTACTGCATGTATATGAATTTTGTATTCAAATCTAGTAAATATACATGTATACCCCATGAGTCATTTGCCTTCATGCAATTTACATTATGGACTCTTTGTATGTTTAGGATATGTATGCATATTGTTAGTTTTGGATAAATCATACATATACCTAGAAGTTATGTTTAAATGAAAAATGAATTTACATTTTTTATAAATGATATTTGTTTGAGCTTCATTGATTATTTTCATGAAAATGCTAATTACATGATTCTTGAACACTAACACTTTATTTGTTTTGTCATGACCTTGGTTCATGAACATATTTTTGAGCTTTATAGTCTTTGAGTGTCATCTCTTGTGTATTTGGTATGACTCATGAAAAACATATGTTTTGATTTCATGTTTTTGAAGGATTTTTAACTAGTTTTTTTCAAAAATTATTCTTACTAGTTATTGTTCTTCATTTGGTAGTGATTTTCAATGCTAAAATATTTTCAAATCTATTTTTGAAAACCCTACCCATTTATGGGAGGATGGATGGGCGTGTATGCCTTGCAAACCTTATTGAAAATCTTTTATCTTGAGCATATGAAGGGTGGTAGGTTATGAGTTATATACTTGATTTACATTATTATTTTCAATTGGTATCATTGGATCTTTTTAATTGGTATCTAAATTGATATTTTTGTATATACTCATATTTTGTTTCCTATATATGTATGCTTCATAATTTTCATAATATCAATTGCTATTGGTATTCTCTTTTCATACATATATATGTTTTTCGTGTGCTTGATTTACAATTGGTTTACATATTTAAAGCACAAAGTTTATGCGAAGCTTAATTAAAACTTTATTTTCAATTGATGTTTCAATTGATATTTTAACCATGCATAAGCTTATAAAAAAATAAAATAAAAATAAAAATAAAAATAATTTTTTTTTATCATGGTTTTTCAATTGATATCAATATGCTTCTATTTCAAATTTGTTATAAATTTACAATTGGTATCAATATATTTTACCTATGGAAAAATTAAAAAATTTGTAATGTTTATTTACAATTTGGTATCTTAAAATTTGATTGTTTACAAGTGGTACCATTAAAAATGTTTTGATTTGTATTGCCTATATGCAAGGAGAGCTTAACATCTCTTCTACATATAGATTCATGTTGTGTGTATCTTGTATTGAGGAGCTTGACAACTCTTCTTTATGTAATACACGTGTGTAGGGGGAGCTTCACATCTCCTCTTATGCATTACAGATTATGTGTTATGTGAATTAGGGCTTGTCATCCCTTCTTCATGTAATGCATATATGTAGGGAAGCTAACTTAGCGTCTTCCTCTTCATGAATGTATATCGCATATAATTTCATTGATTTGTGTTTACCCCTTCATTGGTTCCTTATTTCGGACAAAAAGGGGGAGAAAAATTTATTGTTTTGTTTTTACTTTAACCCCTTTATTGATATTGACAAAAGGGGGAGAAGTATTTGGTTTATATATGCATGTTTTCCTTACTTTATTCATAAAGGGGGAGTAGTATTTATGTTTATGCATATATATTTTGCTTTGCAAAATAGGAGAAAAAGGATTTGATTTGTTTTATGCTTGATTAGCATGTTTATCTCCATATATTTGCATACATGTTTATGTGCTTCATTGCATATTTACTTATTTTTTGTTATGCATGAGTTAAGGGGGAGCTTCTTTAAAGCTTTACTTTAATCCATGCATATATAACTTCATGAGTTTTGTCATCATCAAAAAGGGGAGATTGTGGCCCAAAGGCCCATCACTCTAGTTTTGATGATGATCAACTCATGTAGTTATAGTACTAATGATCTTGTATTTATTTAGTTTCAGATTTATGATCAAGATCTTAATAGGTGTGTAGCTTCAACAAAGGATTTAAAGTCGAGTTTTGGAGCTAGCACGGTTTAATTCAAGAGCTTGTGCATCAAGACCACATCAAGTACTCAAGAGGAGTCTAGCTCTTTGGATCGAGTTTGGACCAAGTCAAGAAGATGAGAAGACTTCAAGTGAAGACTTCAAGAAGACTTGTGTCTAGGTTTGTTTTATAAGATTTTGTTTTAGATTAAAATGTAAAGGATAGAATAGTTTGTGGATTGCTCAAGTATATTATACACACACACTCTTGATTTACATATGAGTTTTTCATAAAAGAGTTTTCTTTTAAAAATACATGTTTGGTTTTTGGAATTCAAAGTATATACGGTTTTGGTTAAAGACTATAAAAATCGTATTTAGAGCTTAATGCCAAAAACATAGATATTTCACTATGTTTGTGTAGTGGATCATATCCATACACTTTATGCTTCAAAAGAGTTTAAAATATCTTGTTTTTGTATTTGGAGAAGTTTTGGAAAAAAACTAATTTTGGAAAAATAAAGTTTTCGTTTTTAGCCAAAATTTTCAAGTTACAAAAATAGTTCAAATTGTTTGTAATATGTCTGATTTTGTGCAAGCATGTTCAAATTCAAAGTATAATGTTAAAACTATTTTTGTAGATTTTTCGTGATTTTATGGGATTTTATTTGAGCCAAAATGATCAAGTTTTCTGTAACGCCCCGATCCCGCAGGTACGGGGACGTTATGGCGACGTACATACGCGAGGTGAAAACACCCTCACGCGTACGTTAAGCCTCAGTACAGGACATAGCCTCCATATACACAAGTTCCAGCATTATATAAGTACAAGAATACCTGCAGAAAGAGGTTAGTGATCATAACAGATAGGAAAAATAGAGATAAATAAGATAATAGAAACAATACGTATACCAGGGATCAGGGGGTTACATTTTCTTTCCCTAAAATCCCTGACCTCGCTTCAGCCGATCGACCGGGACGGTCGACCGCAGCTTGAAGTCGGTCGACCGACTCGGTCGACCGACGTGCACAGCGTGCACGCCAGTATCTGGCTGGAGGGCCGGTCGACCGACCCGGTTGACCATCCAGAGAGCTTTAATCTCTGGAAATGCCCCGGTCGACCGGGCCGGTCGACCGGCAGAGAGATCTGCTCTCTGTTCCAGAGGTTCGGTCGACCGACCGGTCGACTGCTGCCCCAACGGTCAGAAAAATGACTATGGGCGGTCGACCGGGCGGTCGACCGTCAGGCCACCTGGATCCCAACGGCTAGTTTTTCTACCCTATAAATTGGGGGTTTGGGTACTGTTTCATAGAAGATTTTTTAGTGGGTTTTGAGCTAGTTTTTCCTACTTCATTAAAAGAGTTTTCTCCACTAAATTGAGAGCTAATATTTCCAATCAAAAGGGGAGTTTATCAAGAGTGTTTTCAAAGTGATTTCTTTGAGTTTTCCTCCACCACTTCCATCCTTGTTTTCTCACAAACACTTGAGCAACCCATTGACATATTCATTCTATAGGAGTGTTTTTGTGAGAGTTTTTATTGGTGATCAAAGTGTTTAGATCACCAAGAGTTCTTTCTTGTACTTTGAGGAGGCGGACTTGCGGGTTCGCGGTGTTTCGAGTTCGTGTGTGAACTCCGTGTTTGAGGTGCGGCCTCGGCGAGCTTGTGGGCTTGCGGTGTGTACGGACTAGGGAGTCCGAGAGCTTGTAGGTGTTGCGGCACCGAGTGATCTGGTGGGATCGGTTATAGTGGAAATCCTTCAAGGTGTTGAAGGCGGGATGTAGTACTCGAACCTCGAAACAAATCCCTTGTGTTTGCGATTACTCTTTCTCTCTCTCCCTTACTTGTTTATATCTTGCATGCTTTTATTGTGTTCATTTTTACATGCTTGATATTCATTTGTGCTCATTTTGTATATGCGTGGGATTATTTGCTAACACTTGTATTCAACCAAGAGAGCCAACGCGGCACCTCAACTCTTATCTAGAGGAATCTTGAGGAGTTAGTCCAGAGCCCTTCATGGGGAATTCGGCTACACTCTTGTGTTATACGTGGTGTTTAGTATAAGATTTTAGTTTGCATCATAATAGTTTTTAATTCCGCATTTAGTGACCATTAGATTAGCCATCACCTATTCACCCTCCCTCTAGGTGATTTACAAAATGTGCCACTTCTTGATGCCATCCAACAAGTCCCATCCTATGCTAAGTTTCTTAAGGACATGTGCACCAAGAAGAGAAAGACTAATGTACCTAAAAAAGTCTTCGTAGCCACTAACATTAGTGAGCTACTGTCTGGTCCGATCCCTGTCAAGTATAAGGATCCAGGTTGTCCTACCATAGCCTGCACCATAGGACAAGCCGAGATTAGTCGTGCATTTCTTGACTTGGGGGCAAGTATCAATTTGCTCCCATTCTCAGTTTATCAACAACTTGGGTTGGGCGATCTTAGTCCAACCCGAGTCATTAACCAACTAGCTGACCGTTCAGTGAAAGTTTCAAAGGGAGAAATTAATGATGTCCTTATCCGGGTCAGGGAGTTTATTATTCCGTTGATTTCATACTTCTAGAGACACAACCTGTATCCAATCCTAGCGCTCAAACTCCTATTATCCTAGGGCGACCATTCCTTGCTAATGTCAATGCCATCATCAATTGTAGGAATGGGTCCATGAGGTTAACCTTTGGGGACATGACTAGAGAAGTCAATGTCTTCAACCTAGGAAAATAATCCCGTGATGTTGAGGATCAAATATTTGAATTCAACCTCATTGAGGCCTTAACAAGTGAACACAAGAAAGAATTGGAACTAGAAACTGAGTGTGACTTTAGGTTAGAGTCTGACCTTTAATCTTGATCAGGTTATTGAGTCTGCTGTGAATTGAGCCTCGAACCCTATTTCACCAAATATGGAGCCAACAAATTTGACTCATCCTTTCACTGAGCCTTCCTCTTCCTTAGAATTGAAACCTTCCCTGCGCATCTCAAGTACGTCTATCTAGACGAACAAGAGACCTTTCCTGTCATTATTGCCTCTCATTTAAATGACGGGTAAGAAGAAGATCATAAAGCAATTCTGAGAAAATATAGGAAGTCATTGGTTGGACTATAACTGATATAAAGGGATTAAGTCCAACCATAGTTTAACATCGCATTCATCTCAATGAAGATGCAATACCTAAAAGAGACCCGCAACGTAGGTTAAACCCAATAATGCAAGAGGCTATTCATACTAAATTGTGAAACTCTTAGACAATGGGATAACCTGTCCCATTTCTGATAGCTAATGGGTCAGTCCTATCCACGCGGTTCCAAAGAAATCCGATTTTATTGTAGTGGAAAATGAGAACAAAGAGTTGGTCCAAACTCGACTTCCTATAGAGATTCGAGTTTGCGTTGACTATAGAAAGCTTAATGCTGCAACTCGTAAGGACCATTTTCACTTTCCTTCATTGATCAAATGCTTGAACGTTTAGCGGGCCACGAGTATTATTGTTTCTTGGACGATTACTCGGGATATAATCAGATTCCTATTACTCCTGAGGACCAAGAAAAGACTACGTTCACATGTTCATTTGAGACATTTGCTTATCGTCGAATGCCTTTCAGCTTGTGTAATGTCCCAGCAACGTTTCAACGTTGCATGTTGAGTCTATTTTTTGATATGGTAGAACGATTCTTAGAAATCTTCATGGATGATTTCTCCATCTACGGAGATTCGTTCACTCAATGTCTTCACCATTTAGAACTTGTCCTCCAACGTTGTGCTGAGAAAAATTTGACACTGAACTGTGAGAAATGCCACTTCATGGTAAGACATGGAATTGTCTTGGGTCATGAAATCTCCAAGAAAGGAATTGAAGTGGATAGAGTTAAGATTGAGGTTATTGCTAAGCTTCTCATACCCAAATGCGTGAAGGATATTCGATCCTTCTTAGAACACACCAGTTTTTACCAAAGATTTATTGAGAATTTTAGGAAGATTGTTAGACCATTAACTAATCTGTTAGCTAAGGATGTGTCCTTCACTTTCGATGCTGAATATATGAATTCTTGGGAGAAACTTAAGAGAGAACTTATTTCTGTACCAATCATATCTACACCGGATTGGTCTAAGTTGTTCGAAATCATGTGCGACGCTTCTGATTTTGCCATAGGCGTTGTCCTAGGACAGCGCATTGATAACAAGCAGCACGTGATTTACTACTCTAGTAGGACTCTCAATGATACTCAATTGAACTACACTACTACTGAGAAGGAATTCTTGGCAGTAGTGTTTGCCTTAGAGAAATTCGTCCTTACCTACTAGGCTCCAAAACCACAATTTTCACCGATCATTCTGTGCTTAGATACCTCATGATGAAGAAGAATGCCAAGGCCCGACTCATTCGTTGGATCCTCCTTCTTCAAGAATTTGATCTCGAGATTCGAGACAAAGAAGGCGTAAAACATATTGTTGCTGACCATCTCTCGCGAATCCCAAATTCTCCAAGTAACGAATTGCCCATAAATGAGGATTTTCCTGATGAAAATCTCTTAGCTATCTTTGGGAAATCTTGGTTTGTTGATATAGTGAATTACTTAGTCACAAATCAAACTCCATCTCATTGGTCTAAAAATGATATATACCAGTTCTTATCTCAAGTCTGATATTTCTTTTGGGAGGAACCGTATATTTTTAGGTACTGTTTTGACCAAATTATTAGGAGATGCATTCCCGATGAAGAGGTTAAAAGTGTTTTATCCTTCTGTCATGGACTTGCATGCGGTGGACACTTTGGTCCCCGCAAGACTGCTGAAAAGGTGCTACAAAGTGGGTTCTATTGGCCCACTTTGTTCAAAGATGCTTATGACTTTTGCAAGACGTACCTTAGATGCCAGATTGTAGGAAGGATCTCAAAACGAGATATGATGCCCCTCAACCCAATTCTAAAAATAGAACTCTTTGATGTTTGGGACATCGACTTTATGGGTCAATTTTCAATACATTTGGAAACCAATACATATTGGTTGCTGTGGACTATGTGTCTAAGTGGGTAGAAGCCATTCCAAGGAAAACTAATTATAACAAAGTTGTCATAAAGTTTTTGAAAGAGAACATTTTCTCACGCTTCGGAACCCCTCGTGTTATCATCAGTGATAATGGTACTAACTTTTGCAATAGATCCTTTGAAGCTCTTATGTGAAAGTATGTCATAACTCACAAATTATCCACACCTTATCATCCTCAGACAAGTGGGCAGGTTGAGGTTTTCAATAGATAAATTAAACTTATTTTAGAGAAAACTGTGAATCAAAACCAGAAAGATTGGTCCATCAAACTTGTAGATACCCTATGGACCTATGGGACCGCTTTCAAGATGATTCTAGGGATGTCTCCTTATAGATTAGTCTTTAGGAAGGCTTGCCACCTACCCGTTGAGTTAGAGCACTGGGCCTTATGGGCTATCAAGCAGCTAAATTTCGACTTGACTAAGGTCGGTGACCTTCAAAAATTACAAATATCCGAATTAGAGGAGTTGAGAAATGAGGCTTATGAAAATGCTAAGATCACTAAAGATAGAGTTAAGATTTTTCATGATAACACATCATAAGAAAAACCTGTGTCCCTAGACAAAAAGTCTTACTCTATAATTTTAGACTTCATCTTTTTTCAGGAAAATTAAAATCAAGATGGACTGGGCCATTCGTTGTAAAAATCGTGTTTTCACACGGTGCTATAGAGATCAGTGACACCAAGAATGAAAATGACTTTAAGGTAAATGGTCAACATGATTGTGAAATGGAAGTGATAAGAAATACCGTGTAGCTTTGGGCTAACGGGTCATGTCCACGAGGAGGAATGCGATAGAAACTTTTCGGTGTTTTTGTTAAGTAACAAAGAATGGAGTGGTGTTTTTCTTTTTCTTTTTTTTAGTTGAAAAGAGAAAGGAGAGAAGAGAACTGATTAAAGAAAAATTGAAAAACTTAGAGAAGGCTTTTGAAAAAGTGATCTTTAAAAAGCGTTGAAAATTGTTTGGTTGTTTTTAATATAGGAAACAAATCTGGGCTCACTATCTCACTACTCAATGATGTGTTCTTCTCTTGAAATTTTTAATGCCTCAACTTGATTATAGGCAAAAATTTTAAGCTTGAGTTTAGAAAGTTTAAAGCAAGGCAAATAAGATAGTTTGGAAAAGTTTACTCTTTTTCTTAAGAAATCATCTTGAATTGAATGTTAAATCATCAAGTCTTTCAAGTATGAAATAAAAACAAGTTCAAGTAATGTTTTTAAAAGAAGAAGAAGTTTAGAAATCCAAACCCATACTCATGTGCCTTCAAGAACACTTTTAAAGAAGAAAGGCTTAGTTTAGACATGCATATGATTCCATCTGGTCTTTATATCAAAGCATTCGAAAACTAGAGGGATCGAAGAGAGGGACGATAGTGAGCCCAGAAAACAAATTTAGCTACTCATGGAAGAAGAAAAATAAGACATGTAAATAAAGCAAGACATACCCGTGAATTGGAGTGGAAGAAGAAAAAGCTTGATCCTTTTATTGATGTCACTTCAATCTTTAGATTACAATCACTCTATTCCTCTCTCTCACTGGTATTTGAACTGAACTACAAATTAGAAAATAGAGATACAACTTCTATTCTATCTAATAAAGAGCCTAAATCTTAAAAACAAAGAGAAAACTTAAACTAATTTCTGGTCCCTTTTTCTCTGAAAAATACAGTATTTATAGGTAAAAAACCAAACGGGGGAGGTCGTACGAAGATAAGGGAGCAAACGCTCCCCCAACAAACCCTACCAAGCCGCGAAAACGGGGCTATGGCTGCATTTTTACGGCCATGGTGTGGCCAGGTGGCCACACCAGCTTGTGGGTCTCGCTTGTTTGATGATTCCCCTTTATCTCCTGTTGGTTTTCCCATTTCAGCTCCAGGATTTGACGAAACAGCCTTTGATATTTAGTTTTAACCACTTGATTTGGGAAGATTCATTTTAACCGGTTTTTAATCTCTTTGATTTGCCATGATCTGCCCTGATTTCCTGATTTTGAATTAATTCTGAATTAAATCAAAATTTGGTGGGCTTTTGGGCTCGTATCTCTTTCTTATCTTTTAGCAATGGGCCTGCATTTTATAAAGAAAAATAGGACTTATTAATATAATTTATTTAGATAATAAACATGATAATGTGATAATATATGTGCAATATATGTGACCGGTCACACCCCCACACTTATTTTTTGCTCGCCCTCGAGCAAAACATCAAAACTAATTCTAATCAATTATTAGACTACTTCGCAGGTCACTCGTTTGCACTGAGCATGTGCAATAAGCCGTTAAACCTCTAGGTTACTCCTAGAGAACGAGTTTTATCTCGTGAGGATTTTTAGTGGATTACACCCACAAAATCCATAAAGAAAGAGAAAAAAATGTTAGTATTTTCGAAAAGCATTTTGAAAAGAAAAAATATTTGAAGTTTATTTGTAAGAGTTCAAGTAATTTATAAGTTATAGGAATATCAAACTTTTCATTCCTAAACTTAGTCTCTATTCAAAAACATGTCATCAATCAAAATAAGGAGTCAAATTGTATTTCTCATCTAGTCTATTACTTTACCCTGAGTCGTATGCACCATCGTGACCGTGAAGTTTGACTAAGGGTTCTTTAACATTAACTCCTATTCCTTATTTATATTTATTTTTGTGGTATTTATTCCTCAATTCCATTAGGCTTTCTAATCTGCCCATGTAACGAGCCTTTAGTCGGTGATACCCAAACCGGACAGTCTTAGGGCACCAGGTGAGAAAACACTCCTAAGGACTTAAACACTCAAGCAGATAAGGCCACAAAACTAAGGGTTTTTATTTATAAATTGTACCCTTTTAGACGTGAATACTTATACTTCATGAGGCACAAATACCCAGCTTAATTAGAGGATTATATATATATATATTATATATATATATATATATATATATATATATATATATATATATATATATTATATATGTATATATATTCAAACAATTCTAATTATCTTTTGCATAAATACCAAGGCTTTCTTAGGCCAAAGCACCTAGCTGATCAATATATATATTATATATATATATATATATATATATATATATATAATATATATATATATATGTATATGTATGTATATATATATACATACATACATACATACATATATATATATATATTATATATATAATATATATATAATATATATATATATATATATATATATATATATTATATTATATATAATTATAAGGCATAAGAGTCTTTGTTTTTGAATCCTAAGTGTGTAAGGTGTGCATATTTCTTTAAGATAAAGATCAAGACTACATTACTTTCATCAATTTTCTTCCTAACCCTGAAAATCAAACAAGTCATCTTATTTTGATCAAGTATAAGAAATCCTACTTATGATTTTCCTATTCCTTAAAATTGACTTAATTTCTTACAAAAAAAATACATCAAAATATTGTTCTTACCTTTCAAAAAGTTATATATATATATATATATATATAATATATTATATATATATATATATATATATATATATATATATATATATATATTAGTTATATTAGTCATGTTAGTCATGTTAGAGCCCTTCTTAACCCTGAAAATCAAACAAGTCATCTTATTTTGATCAAGTATAAAAATCCTACTTATGATTTTTTTATTCCTTAAAATTGACTTAATTTCTTACAAAAAAATACCTCAAAATATTGTTCTTACCTTTCAAAAAGTTATATATATATTAGTTATATTAGTCATGTTAGTCATGTTAGAGCCCTCCTCCACACTTATCTCATGCATTGTCCCCAATGTATGAAAGAAATGTATAGATGCATGAAATGGAATGTAAAAGAGGTGCATATATTATACAAAAATATGTACAACATCATGTTTCTCCCACACGTAAATCATTTTTGGTCTCATCCCTCTAGCTCTCTTCCCATCATTCCAATGGGTCCTCTCTATAGGGCATAGTGGGAGGTAAATTTTTTGTCATTTTAGCTCTCTTCCTTCCCTGTCTCACCTTCTTTAGGTTTTTCTTCCTCATATTTCTACATTCATTATTCAAAAATTGATCACTATCACACTTCTCAGTTGGAACTTCCTCACTATGAATGCCTAGAAATTCTAACTCAGTTCCATACATCTCCTCAAAACTTGGGGCAATACTTTTCCTAGAGGTGTGCATTTAACCAAAATATCCCTAGTCGGTTCATCCAAACACATGAGTTCTTCTTCGAAGAGGTTTTCAAAGAGTAGGTCAATTGGAGGTTCTTAAATTATATTCTCATGCGATATATCATTAATTGGCTCAGCGAAAGTGAAGATATTCAAATCAAATTTTCTTTTTTTAAAGAGGACTCTAAAATTAGGATCTCTGACATATGCCTTATCATTAAGATAATCACATTCATTCTTAAATAATTCATCAAGAAACAGATACTTATTCTCTATGCCTTCACTTTCTTCATCAAAATTATTTTCAACAAAGTTTACCTCAAATGTTTGGTCTCTTATCTTATGAGGTTGTTTTTCTAGGTTGAAGATATTGACTTCTCGAGTCATATCCCCAAAGGTTAATCTCATAGACCCATTCGTACAATTAATAATAGCATTGGCAGTAGTAAGGAATGGGCGCCCTAGGATAATAGGAGTTTGAGTCCTAAGATTGGACACAGGTTGTGTCTCAAGAACTATGAAATCAACTGGGTAGATAAACTCTCCAACCCGGATAAGGACATCATTAATTTTTCCCTTTGGAACTTTCACAGAACGGTCAGCCAGTTGGATTGTGACTCGAGTTGGACTAAGATCGCCCAACCCGAGTTGTCGATAAACTAAGAATGGAAGTAGGTTGATACTCGCTCCCAAGTTAAGAAGTGCGTGACTAATCTCGGCTTGTCTTATAGTGCAGGCAATGGGGGACAACCCAGATCCTTGTACTTGACAGGGATCGGAGCCGACAGTAGCTAACTAATGTTAGTGGCTAAGAAGACTTTATTGGATACATTAGTCTTTCTCTTCTTGGTGCACATGTCCTTAAGAAATTTTGCAAAGATGGGACTTGTTGGATGGCATCAAAGAGTGGCATATTTATCTTCACTTGGTTGAAGATCTCAATTATTTTATCCATGTGTGAATTCTGTTTGTTGTTCTATAGCCTACTAAGAAATGGTACTATAGGCTTGTACTCCTGACTGGTTGACTTATCTGTTTCAGATTCGTCAGATTTGGAAGGATTGAGATTAGATGAGGTGGATACTTGAGTGTGATTGTGCTGACTGGGATTGGGTGGTGTTGACACTTGATTATCAACTTTCTTTCCCGATCTCAATGTATGAACAACATTACATTGATTCAATGATTGATCCTTAGCCAAATAAGCTTGTTGAGACTTCCTAGGATTCATAATTGGTTGACTTGGCAAGGTACCTTTTGCCTCTCATTCTGTGGATTGACTAATTGGCTCATTTGACCCTCTAGCCTCTGTATTATTTGCATCAGAGAATCTTGGTTCTTCATGTACCTTTTCATATTTCTCTCAAAATCAGTCATTCTTCTTTCATGTTGAGAATTCTGGAAGGAAGATGGCGAAGCTTAGTTGGGAAAGTTTTGTTGATATTTTGAAATATTGTTGGAGAATTGTGAGGGTAATTTGGAAAGTGGGATTGATGATTGGAAGAATTATTGGAATGATGAAAGTGGCTTGCATGGTTCGACCGTGGGTGGTCATTGTTGTGTTGGCTCCATGAGAAATTTAGGTGATTTCTCCAGTCATGACTGTATGTTAGTGCGTAAGGATCATTGTTCGGCCTTGAAAAGACCTCATTCATCGGTTCTGAAAAGTGATGTTGAGCTTGAAACACAGGACGCTTCTCAAACACATGATCATGGCTTGACAATAAGTACAGTCCGGAGTTAGAATTTGGTTTGGGCTGACTTGATTGACTGGATTTGGTTCCTTAGTTTCTAAAACTTTCAGTCTTCTCGCTAGGTTAGCTAACTTTGCCTCGTTAGCTATGGATGATTCAATTGAATGGAGACCTCCTTTTGAAGAGATGGAGTTTGAATTCCTAGAGCTTTCACTAGTTGGTTCCCATTGGATGGTCTTTTCAGCTAGATTCTCATATAAATCTCATCCTTTATTCTCATTCTTCTGTAAGAATCCCCTGGCACATGCTTTCTAAGAGGGTCTTGGTTGAGTGGTCTAAACCGTCATAAAGAATTTGGTATTGTTGTCATTTCTCTATTCCATGATGAAGACATTGGACAAGAAGGTGTTTGAAGCGTTCAAAGTACCTCCAAAACGGTTCACTAGGTTCTTACTTGAACTGCATGATGTTTTTCCTAACGAGAGCGGTCTTATGAATTGGATAGAATTTCTCCAAGAAGACCTTGATGTAACCATCCAGGATGTGATAGAGCAGGCCGCTAAGCTATAGAGCCATTTCTTGGCTAAGTCCTAAAGAGCAAAAGGGACAAATCTTAACCTAATAGCATCATCTGTAAGGTGTGAGATTTTCATCATTAAGCATACTTCCTAAAATTCTCTTATGAAGAAATAAGCATCTTCGGACTCTAAGCTATGAAACTTAGGGAGTGAGTTGATGAACTGCGGCTTAAGCTCAAAGTTGTGTTCACCAACCGATGGAAGTTGGATGCAGGATGGAAGTGAGGTTCTAATGGGATAGAACCTATTCTGCAAAGATGTCAGTTGAGCCATAACCGAATCTGGTCTTGATTCGAACTTGGGTAGTGATGTGTTTCTACTTAACCTAGATGAATTAGGGTCTCTTGACCACACTTGCATACACAAACACAATCACAAACAAGTTCACTAGTAGTCAACAAGAGAAAACAACCAAGCTAGTCTAAGGTAACCTTGATCTAGACAACTCCTAAATGGTTGATTGTCCACAGGAGGTATAATGCAGACTTTGACCACAAGCTAATCAGCCAGGTCAGGGCAAGATTGGTGGGAGGTATCCGCGCAAAAGTAACGGGCCTAATTAAGCCAAACCACCAGCCTTCGGGGTTTCACCCCTCAATCCCTTTCCTAAACACTGATTTGGTAAGAGTCAAATTCTAACACCTTCCCCCTTAGGATAATCTCCTAGTGAGTTCGAGATATCCCTAAAGCCAACGTCTATTAGATTTTACTTAGGTTTAGGTTGTGCTTACTTGGAGATGGTTTGTGGGCTAAGGAAGGGTAATGACTTTCCCACCTTATCTTGATTTGGGTTTTGCCCTTAGAATTGATTATGCAGAGTGTGTAAGATATAGAAAAGCAACATTTAAAAGCAAATATTACCTAAGAATGTTTTCTAAACTATATGTTATACATATGTACCTTGTCTCCAGCTATCTTCAACAATAATTTTAAATAAACGCAATTTGACAAATGCCTAGAATGCAAGTCTAAACGTTTTTTAAGCAATTAACAATCACTCAGATTACTGTTGGATTAAAAATAGGGATTGTGAATATCAGATATAGCAAGGATAATAACACACAAAAACTTTATTTTTGCAAGCAATATGTCCTGTAAAAAAGATTTTTTTAGTAGTCCACAATTTTCAAACTTGCGCTACAATTTCTTGAAATTCTGTTTCCTACTTTCGAGAGTAGGGGCACAGAATAGCAAGTCTTCTCCTGCAAAACTTGAGTTCTAAATCTGAATCTTGATGTCCCTGAAATAAGACACCAAACTTGTTAGAAAACAATTACACCATTCCCTCACCGGTAACGGCGCCAAAAATTGATTGTGAAATGGAAGTGATAAAAATTACCGTGTAGTTTTGGGCTAACGGGTCGTGTCTACGAGGAGGAATGCGATGAAGCTTTTCGGTGTTTTTGTTAAGTAATAAAGAATGGAGTTGGTGTTTTTCTTTTTTTTCCTTTTTAGTTGAAAAGAGAATGGAGAGAAGAGAAGTGATTAAAAGAAAAATTAAAAAACTTAGAGAAGGCTTTAGAAAAGGTGATCTTTAAAAAGCGTTGAAAATTATTGGTTGTTTTTAATATAGGAAACAAATCTGGGCTCACTATCTCACTACTCAACGATGTGTTCTTCTCTTGAAATTCTTAGTGCATCAACTTGATCATAGGCAAAAACTTTATGCTTGAGTTTAGAAAGTTTAAAGCAAAGCAAATAAGATAGTTTAGAAAAGTTCACTCTTTTTCTTAAGAAATCATCTTGAATTGAATATTAAATCATCAAGTCTTTCAAGTATGAAATAAAAACAAGTTCAAGTGATGTTTTTTAAAAGAAGAAGAAGTTTAAAAATCCAAACCTATCCTCATGTGCCTTCAAGAACACTTTCAAAGAAGAAAGGCTTAGTTTAGGCATGCATATGATTCTATTGGGTCTTTACATCAAATCCATTCGAAAACAAGAGGGATCTAAGAGAGGGACGATAGTGAGCCCAGAAAATAAATTTAGCTACTTATGAAAGATGAAAAATAAGACATGTAAATAAAGCAAGACATACCCGTGAATTGGAGTGGAAGAAGAGAAAGCTTGATTCTTTTATTGATGTCACTTCAATCTTTAGATTACAATCACTCTATTCCTCTCTCTCACTGGTATTTGAACTGAACTGCAAATTAGAAAACAGAGATACAACTTCTATACTATCTAACAAAGAGCCTAAATCTTAAAAACAAAGAGAAAAACCTAAATTAATTTCCGGTCCCTTTTTCTCTGAAAAATGCAGTATTTATAGGAAAAAATCAAACATGGGAGGTTGTACGAAGATAGGGGAGCAAACGCTCCCCCAACAAACCCTACCAAGCTGCGAAAACGCGACTATGGCCATGTTTTTGCCGCCATGGTGTGGCCAGGTGGCCGCCATGGTGTTGGTGGCTCTCGCTTGTTTGGTGATTCCCCTTTATCTCCTGCTGGTTTTCCCGTTTCATTTTCAGGATTTGACGAAACAGCCTTTGATCTTTAACTTTAACCACTTGATTTGAGAAGATTCATTTTAATCGGTTTTCAACCTCTTTGATTTGCCATAATCTGTCCTGATTTCTTGATTTTGAATTAATTCTGAATTAAATCAGAATTTGATGGGCTTTTGGGCTCGTTTCTCTTTCTTATCCTTTAGCAATGGGCCTGCATTTTATAAAGAAAACTAGGACTTATTAATATGATTTATTTAGATAATATACATGGTAATGTGATAATATATATGCAATATATGTAACCGATCACAACGCCTTAAACCTTTCTTGGAATCGGTACCGGTAAATGAAATGGCTATAGGTCTTTTCGACCCAGTGTATCGGTAACTTTCTTCTTTTCTATTCTATTTCATGCATCTATACATTTATTTCATACATTGGGGACAATGCATGAGATAAGTGTGGGGGAGGGCTCTAACATGACTAATATAAGTAAAAAAAGAAGAAGAATACAAAGAAAAATATATATATATATAAAATTGAAAGGTAAGAACAACACTTTGATTTATTTTTTTTGTAAGAAATTAAGTCAATTTTAAGGAATAGAAAAATCATAATTAGGATTTCTTATACTTGGTCAAAATAAAATGACTTGTTTGATTTTCATGGTTAGGAAGAAAATGGATGAAAGTAATATAGTCTTAATCTTTACCTTGAAGAAATATGCACACCTTACACACTTACACACTTAGGGTTCAAAAACAAAGACTCTTATACCTTACCAAAAAAAAAGAAATATATATATGTTATATATGAAAATAAACAAATCTAATTATTAATTAGCTAGGTACTTTGGCCTAAGAAAGCCTTGGTATTTATGCAAAAGATAATTATATAAGTTTAAAAAATATATATATATATATAAATCCTCTGATTAAGCTGGATAATTGTGCCTCATGAAGCATAAGTATTCACGCCTAAAAGGGGTACATTTTATAAATAAAAACCGTTGGTTTCATGGCCTTGTCTGCTCGAGTGTTTAAGTCCTTAAGGGTGATTTCTCACCTGGTGCCCTAAGACTGTCCAGTTTGGGTGTCACCAACTAAATGCTCGTTATATGGGCAGATTAGAAAGCCTAATGGAATTGAGGAATAAATACCACCAAAAATAAATATAAATAAGGCAGAGGAGTTAATATTAAAGAACCCTTAGTCAAACTTCACGGTCACGAAGGTGCATATGATTCAGGGTAAAGTAATAGACTAGATGAGAAATACAATTTGACTCTTTACTTTGATTGATGACATGTTTTTGAATAGAGACTAAGTTTAAGAATGAAAAGTTTGATATTCTTATAACTTATAGATTACTTGAACTCTTATAAATATACTTCAAATATTTTCTCTTTTCAAAATGCTTTTCGAAAATACTAACTTTTTTCTCTTTCTTTATAGATTTTGTGGGTGCAATCCACTGAAAATCCTCACGAGACAAAACTCGTCCTCTAGGAGTAACCTAGAGATTTAACGGCTTGTTGCACATGCTTAGTGCAATCGAGTGACCTGCGAAAGTGGTCTGATATTGATTAGGATTAGTTTGATGTTTTGCTCGAGGCCGAGCAAAAGATAAGTGTGGGGTTATGATCGGTCACATATATGGCATATATATTGTCACATTACCATGTTTATTATCTAAATAAATCATATTAATAAGTCCTATTTTTCTTTATAAAATGCAGGCCAATTGCTAAATGATTTGAATGAGAAACGAGCTCAAAAGCCCATCAAATTCTGATATAACTCAGAATTAATTTGAAATCAGGAATCAGTGTAGATCATGGCAAATCAGAGAGGTTAAAACCAGTTAAAATGAATCTTCCCAAATCAAGTGGTTAAAGCCAAAGATCAAAGGCTGTTTCGTCAAATCCTGGAGCTGAAACGGGAAAACCAGCAGGAGATAAAAGTGTATCGCCAAACAAAGGAGATCACCAGCCACACCAGGTGTGGCCACTTGGCCATACCATGGCCACGAAAACGCGGCCAAAGCCGCGTTTCTACGGCTGTTTGACTTCTATTATCTTCGTACGCCCTCCCCTGTTTGGTTTTCGCCTATAAATACTGTATTTTTCAGAGGAAAAGGGATCAGAAATTAGTTTAAGTTTTTCTCTTTGTTTTTAGGATTTAGGTTCTTTGTTGGATAGTATAGAGAAGTTGTATCTCTAGTTTTTAATTTGTAATTCAGTTCAAATACCAGTGAGAGAGAGGAATAGAGTGATTGTAATCTGAAGATACAAAGAGGAAGAAGAACTAACCTAAACTAAACTATCCTAAACTACAACATGGAATGAAAACTACCATAAACTCTATATATCCTTACTCTGAAATCCCAGGGGGGTATTTATAGCCACCAGGAAAGAGGGGGCCAGGGGACAGGCCCTGGCCCAAAACGCGGCCGGGGCCGAGGCCGCACGGCCGCGGAAACGCGGCCCAGGCCGCGCGCGTGGCGCTTCGAACCGCGCGCGGTCCCGTCTGTCCCCTGTCAGGTTCTGTGCCTGGTTTTGGTTTTGCAGCCCCTGGTTTTGACGAATCAGCTCCTCTAGGTCAATGGCTATCTTTAATAGGCCTTAATCACCAATTAAATGGTGATTTAGGGTCTTCTTCTTCATTGCACACCATGGACCTAGAATCAAGAAAGAGAGGTATTATTAGCATAATTTATTATTAAATAAATATGAGAATGTGATGAAAATTATGTAAAATTAGAGACTAATCAGTTTTCGCCTATAAATACTGTATTTTTCAGAGGAAAAGGGATCAGAAATTAGTTTAAGTTTTTCTCTTTGTTTTTAGGATTTAGGTTCTTTGTTGGATAGTATAGAGAAGTTGTATCTCTATTTTCTAATTTGTAATTCAGTTCAAATACCAGTGAGAGAGAGGAATAGAGTGATTGTAATTTGAAGATTAAAGTGACATCAATAAAGGATCAAGCTTTCTCTTCTTCTACTCAAATTCACGGGTATGTCTTATTTTATTTACATGTCTTGTTTTACATCTTTCATGAATAGCTAAACTTTTTTCTGGGCTCACTATTGTCCCTCTCTTCGATCTCTCTTGTTTTGAATAGTTTTGATGTAAAAAATCTAACAGGATCATATGCATGCCTTAAACTAAGCTTTTCTTTTTTGAAAGTGTTCTTGAAGGCACATGAGGATGGGATTGGATTTCTAAACTTCTATTTCTTTAAGAAATCACTTGAACTTGCTTTTATTTCATACTTGAAAGAAACTTGATGATTTAATATTCAGTTCAAGATGATTTCTTAAGAAAAAGAATTAAACTTTTTCAAACAATCTTATTTGCTTTACTTAAGACTTTCGAAACTAAAACTTAAGTTTTTGCCTATGATTAAGTTGAGACACTAATGTACGCGCCGGAAAAAGGAATAAAGGTGTTCGCTGTAAAATTTCCTTGAATCAGATGAAAAATTACAACAAAACTATTTTCCTTCCAGTTACAAGGGAGGGAGGATGTTGAATCTTGAATCCTCCCTTTGTTTAAAGCTGGATTCTTCAAGTGGCGGTGGAGAGTGAATCTTCTTCTCCGTTGACCGGATGACCGTCGGGATCGTCAGGGATCTTCTCTTTGGCTGGTAGAAGGAGTAACACAGCTCTGTCTACCAAAACTCTCAAAGAGAAGGTAGGCAAAGGGCAACTCGTACGCAGCGAGTTTGTTGAAGAGTTGAGCTCTCTCTTGCTTCTCTCTCTCTGTCTGCCTGGGTATAGTCTGTTGTCTATCTCTGATCTCTCCCTGTTCTCTCACCTTCCTCTTTTTCTTATTGTCCATAGCGACGGGGCTATTTATAGAGGCTCCAGGGGTGAACGTGCTCCCTAAAAGTGCTCCACAATGAGGGGCTGACCTCCCCGCTATGTGGGCGGCGACTGGCCCCATAACCAGCGCGGTTATAACCGAGGCGCGGGTTTCAACCCACGCGCCTTGATACTGTGACGCGGGCTTTGGGCCCACGCGCCTTGATGCTGAGACGCGGGTGTCGAGCCCACGCGCCTTGATGCTGAGACGCGGGTGTCGAGCCCACGCGCCTTGATGTTGAGACGCGGGTGTCGAGCCCACGCGCCTTGATGTTGAGACGCGGGTGTCGAGCCTACGCGCCTAGAACTTGAGGCTCTGCTTTTTAATGGCTTGTCTTTTAGTGATTTTTAGACAGCCTACAGAACCCCCTCCAAAGTTTTCGATATTCCGCAGTTAACTGGGACGGATTTCGAAATACTTTGAACTCTAGCTGAATTCACCTCTATGACTGGACTGTTAACGCTCCAGGTTTGATCTTATCTGGAGTTGGTCTTCGTGAGTGTACTGTTGAACTCTTTGAGGCCACCAGAGTTGATCGTGTTGAGTGTCTAGATACACAGTCTAAACCTCCCCGATTGCTTTTAGTCTGTCATGGACGCGTTTTAAGCCAGGAGTGGACGATCGTCTGCTTGTGCCAGTGTAATGTTGAAACTGATTTGCAGAAGCAAGGACTGAACGCCAGTTCTTTTTGAAGAGCAGAGATGGTACTGCTTTACAGACGCGACTTTCATGGGGTGCGCCTTTTGAAAATGGAAAACACGACTGGTATTCCATTGGGCAGACGCGATGCTAGGCCGGATTGGAAGGACGCGAACTTCGGAGAGACGCGCCTGTTGGGTGCGAATCCGTGCCATGTCATGAGTGCACCACCACTTGTTCTGGGGAACCGTCGGGACATCACCTTTTGACGCGCGGACTTCCCGGTTCATTAAATGATCTGTTCCACGCATCAAGCGATGACTCGCTGTAGAGCTAATCGAGCCACGCGCCGCGTATCTTTGCAAATCTTTGTGCCTATAAATGGCAACAGTCAGAGAGATATCCTCTTCTTCTCCGAGCGCATCTGTTAGGGTTTTTAGAAAGAGGATCTTTGTTCATCACTTTTCATTTCTCCTTCCTCGGACTCTTGATCACCAATGGCACCCAAAGCCAAGCCAACTGCATCATCCTCAAAGGCGGCCGTCGCCAAGGCCCAGAGGGGAGGTTCCTCCGCGCAGGAAGTCCTTTTCCCAGGTATAATGCCGTTTAGGCTTAACCTTCACCATTAACGGAAGTTCATGGAACCCCTAAAAAAAATCTTTTTTTTTTGGAGGAGAACCGTCAACACAGAATATAAACCGTGTTTGATTCTCAGACGCGGTCTTTGAGTTGATAACCAAGGCGCGGGTTTGATGACCCGGTGCCTGTGAGCCCTGCATTTCGGATTCTTCACTTAGAATATTTCTAATTGTGAAGGGTTCGGATGCGGACTTGATCCTCGCGTTCTATGACATCAGGTGCTGATTTTTTATGAATCTGGCACCTGAGCCCAAGTACTTAGAGATTTTTCATA
Source organism: Agave tequilana (assembly GCA_038442645.1). Taxonomy (NCBI): domain Eukaryota; kingdom Viridiplantae; phylum Streptophyta; class Magnoliopsida; order Asparagales; family Asparagaceae; genus Agave; species Agave tequilana. Next base: position 69,881 of record JAVJIF010015421.1, on the reverse strand, counting down.
AGTCTTAATGTTTAAAACGCGGGCTTGATCCTGCGGGCCTCACATCTGGACGCGGATGTGCAGGTCTGGACGCGGATTTTGATAATTCCTGCGTCCAGTGTCTCTTCTGCGAGGATTCTCAAGTCTATACGCGAATTTTGATAATTTCTGCGTCCAGTATCTTTTCTGCGTCTGGACTATAGACACTTACCATTTTTTTTTGATAAGATGTCTAATCAAGTGTCCTTTTCTTTTGTAGTGCCACACTCTTCTGCTCCACTCTCCAAGAAGCGCCACTTTGGGCACGTAGGTGGTGCTGACCGTGATTTAACGTTTGCGCTGCAAAGGACTGTACCTGTGACTGCTGACAGGTCGCAGGAGCGCAAGAAAAGGCTCTCCAATGTTGACATGACAACTTTTCGGGAGCTTATGACTGACGCAGCATTCACAACGGATGCTCGCGTTCCGCTGGAGAAGCCTGCCTTCTTCTTTGGAGATCATATCGGCGATGGCGGCTATTCCATGTATGACGGAGATTATAAATGGCTCTGCCAGATAGGGGATAGAAGATTTTTTCTTCCGGACATGGAGAGGATGTACCCGCTGTCTTATCTCCAGCACATGTCCGTCCCTCGGAAGATGAAATGGGACCTTTCCCGATATGTCCCTGAGATTACTCTCGGTGACTTAGGCTTATACCGTCATGATAGTCATGATAGGGCGGTTCTCGGCCTGTTCTCCGGGTCGCTCAGGACTGAGCCCCCAGTTGGAGAAACACCAAAACTAGGCACCACTTTCCTCAACGCATTCATGAAAGTGGAGGGTGATTTTCCAGTTGAGTTCCGTTCGCCCGGGTGGGTTCATTCCACCGAGAAGTATTGGTGGGGCAGGATGGTAAGCTTCGTCCTTGCCGACCTTAGGGACTTGTTGGAGCAAACGGATTTGTACCAAGCAGTCAGGGCCGTCCAGTATGGTATCCCGCCGAGTTCTCAGAACTTCTTCGGGATCCTGGAGCGTTACAATCCTTTGACGGGGACATTCTTCACTCCGGTCAGAGAGATGGGCCTTGCCCTGCACGAGTTGCATGAGGTCTCGGGGCTGCCAACAGGGGACTCTCCCTATGAGGAATATGTCCCAACCACTGAGGAGCTCAACCTTATGAAGAAAGGGTCTCCTCAAGTGTACGAGACTTATTGGGAGGTGTTATGTCACTTTCACATTTGCGGTCAGGTAACCTCTTGGAGGTCGGGAGGAGTCAAGCAGCTGTCTTGGGCCAGCTACTTGTTTAACGTCATCAATAAGAAAGACCATCCGGTAACCCGACTGGCTCCCAGCTCCGACAAGGAGATTGACGACAGGATCAAGGCTTCTGAAGGCTTCTACACCACGGTTTCGAACGAGGATGTTTTCGAACCTGACATGGTTTTCGAAAGCTTTCATCATCAAGCCGGGTTCCTATCTCCGATCGAGCACTGTTGGCGGGCTTCTTGATGCTGTGGTTGAAGCGCTGTGTGGTGCCCACGCTGCCACATGAAGTCATTGTTGCCGATGTAGTGTACCCGGCGGTGCTCCTGGCCTATGGCAGTCCCATAGCCCTTCTCCCGGCCATGGCGGCTGGCATTCAAAGCGGGTTGCGGGCATTAACCCAGACTTTCTGCGAGGCAGGGAAGGCTGTCGACTCCCATGGCAAGCCGATTGTTGACTCAGAGGGGAAGCCGACGGTGAAGCGCCCTAACCCTCGGGTCGAGCTGCCCTACACGTACTTAATGGCTTGGTACGTGATGCACTGCCCCTCTCTGATGACGCCGGTGCCTTGGAGTGAGGGTTTTGTCCCTTTTGTACAGCGGTTGGAGGGTTCTGACTGGTGTAATACTTATATGTATTACGTTCGAAAGTGCATTCTGTCTGCTTCGAACTACCAGCTTAACCGCTGCTTCCCCGAGATTCCTGGTGCATCTTTCGGGGAACTATTTACCGACTCCGCAGGCCAAGATGATTTCACTAGGCTGTCAACGGGGATTTTCTGGCTCAATTGGCCAACATTCCAGCACGGATTACCTTGTATGAGCTTCTTAGGCTGTCAAAGTCAACAAGAGAAGCTCTACAAGAGGCTCTGGCAAACGCTGAGGTCTTCATGACCCAAGTGCCAAAGGAGGAAGATGTAGAGAATTGTCTCCACACCTCCCAGAATGCCCCCTGCATCACCTTCACGGCAGAGGATATGCAGGTTAAAGGGAAGCATGATCGACCCCTGTACTTCACAGGGTATGTTGGATCGTCTGAGGTGAACCGCATTCAGGTAGATCCAGGGTCCGCGTTGAGCATCATGCCTCGCCGGGTCATGCAACATCTGGGTATCCCCACCTATCGTCTGAGCCCTACCCAGACGACCATTTACGGGTTTAATGCCAATGGCACCCGTCCGATGGGAAGATTAAGCTCAAATGCCAGATTGGAAGCCTCAAGTCGGAAGTGACATGCTACGTCATCGATGCTGACACTTCCTACAACCTAATGTTGGGACGACCATGGATTCACCGCAACTCCATCGTTCCCTCCACTCTCCACCAAGTCATGAAAATTACTCTGGGTTATAACCGCAAATTCATCGTTCCCTCCACTCTCCATCTCTCTTGAAAATCACTATGGGTTCCTTCATCGATGCTGACACAGATCTACGAAACCAGAGATTCTGGGTTCGATCCCCAGCGGAGTCGCCATCTCTCTTGTACGCGCCGGAAAAAGGAATAAAGGTGTTCGCTGTAAAATTCCTTGAATCAGATGAAAAATTACAACAAAACTGTTTTCCTTCCAGTTACAAGGGAGGGAGGATGTTGAATCTTGAATCCTCCCTTTGTTTAAAGCTGGGTTCTTCAAGTGGCGGTGGAGAGTGAATCTTGTTCTCCGTTGACCGGATGACCGTCGGGATCGTCAGGGATCTTCTCTTTGGCTGGTAGAAGGAGTAACACAGCTCTGTCTACCAAAACTCTCAAAGAGAAGGTAGGCAAAGGGCAACTCGTACGCAGCGAGTTTGTTGAAGAGTTGAGCTCTCTCTTGCTTCTCTCTCTCTCTGTCTGCCTGGGTGTAGTCTGTTGTCTATCTCTGATCTCTCCCTGTTCTCCCACCTTCTTCTTTTTTCTTGTTGTCCATAGCGACGGGGCTATTTATAGAGGCTCCAGGGGTGAACGTGCCCCCTAAAAGTGCTCCACAATGAGGGGCTGACCTCCCCGCTATGTGGGCGACGACTGGCCCCATAACCAGGGCGGTTATAACCGAGGCGCGGGTTTCAACCCACGCGCCTTGATACTGTGACACGGGCTTTGGGCCCTCGCGCCTTGATGCTGAGACGTGGGTGTCGAGCCCACGCGCCTTGAGGTTGAGACGCGGGTGTCGAGCCCACGTGCCTTGATGTTGAGACGCGGGTGTCGAGCCCACGCGCCTTGATGTTGAGACGCGGGTGTCGAGCCCACGCGCCTTGATGTTGAGACGCGGGTGTCGAGCCCACGCGCCTTGATGTTGAGACGCGGGTGTCGAGCCCACGCGCCTAGAACTTGAGGCTCTGCTTTTCAATGGCTTGTCTTTTAGTGATTTTAGACAGCCTACAACTAAGAATTTCAGGAGAAGAATACATCGTTGAGTAGTAAGATAGCGAGCCCAGATTTGTTTTCTATATTAAAAACCATCAAACAGTCTTCAACATTTTTTAAAAGATCTCCTTTTCTAAAGCCTTCTCTAAGTTTCAGTTTTTCTTTTAATCACTTCCCTTCTCTCAATTCTCTTTTCGACTAAAAAGAAAAAACAACACCATTCTTTGCTTTCTAAACAAAAACACCGAAAAGCTTTCATCGCATTCCTCCTTATGGACACGGCCCGTTAGCCCAAAGCTAGACGGTAATTCTTATCACTTTCAATTTACAATCATTGGGTGTGAGCCATCAGGGTGAGACTCGATATAGGCTGTAAGTGCAACCATCAGGAGCGCTTTTGTAATTCAGGGGTGACGCCATATAGGTCCGAGCTGTTAGAGTGAGGACCCGATATAGACTGTCAGATTGACCATTATGAGTGCTTTCATCATTCAGGAGATCCTATGTGTAGATCTAATCATCAGGGTGAGGACCCGACATAGGCTATATGAGCGACCATCAGAAGCGCTTTTATCATTCAAGAGTGACTCCATATAGGTCTGAGTCATCAAGGTGATGACCCGATATAGGCTGTCAGAGTGACCATCAAGAGTGCTTTCATCATTCAAGAGTGACTCCAGTAGGCCTACCCGTCAAGATGAGGACCCGATATAAGCTGTCAGAATGACCACAAGGAGCGCTTCTGTCTTTCAGGAGAGACTTTGTTTAGGTCTGAGCCATCAAGGTGAGAACTTGATATAGGCTGTTCGAGTGACCATTAGAAACGCTTCCATCATTCATCCGTATAGGTCTGAGCCGTCAGGGTAAGGAATTGTTATAGGCTATAAGAGCGATTATTAGGAGCGCTTCCGTTATTCTGGAGTGACTCCGTATAGCTCTGAGCCATCAAGGTGAGGCCCGATATAGGCTTTTGAGCAACCGTCAGGAGCACTTCCATATTCAGGAGTGACTCCGCATAGGTCTAGCCATCAGGGTGAGGACCTGATATAGGATATTCGATTGACTATCAGGAGCGCTTTCATCATTCAAGAGTAACTCCAAGTAGGGCTAGCCATCAGGGTGAGACCTAGTATAGGCAGTGTGAGTGACCGTCAGGAGCGCTTTCGTCTTTTAGGAGAGCCTCCGTGTATGCCTTAGCCGTCAGGATAAGGACCAATATAAGCTGTCAGAGTGACCGTCAAGAGCACTTTCATCTTTCAAGAAAGAATTCTGTGTAGGTATAGCAGAGCACCCGATATAAGCTGTCGGAGTGACCGTCAGAAGCGCTTCCGTCTTTTAAGAGAGAAGTCCGCGTAGGTGTAGCTGTTAGGGTGAGGGTATGATATAGGCTGTCAGAGTGTCCGCCAGGAGCACTTTCGTTTTTCAGGAGAGACTCTACGTAGGCCTAACCGTTAGGGTGAGGACCGATATAGGCTGTCAGAGTGACCGTCAGGAGTGCTTTCATCTTTCAGGAAAGCCTCCGTGTTGGCCTAGCCGTAAGGGTGAGGACCCAATAAAGGCTGTCGGAGTGATCATCAAGAGCACTTCTATTGTAACACCCCGATCTAGCAGATACGGAGACGTTACTGCGACGTATATGCGTAGGTCAAAAATACCCTCACATATATATGCCAAGCATCCGTACATGTAAGAATCAGAGTACAAAAGTACGTGGTATATTATACATTCTAATATAAGAGTACAATTACAAAGTTATCAGGATGTGATACAATATTATAAGAATATTACATTATCAATAGGCGCAAATGTAAGAATACAAAGAGATACAAATATGAACAATACAAAAGATGCACATAAGGTACAAAAGGAAAACTTGAGAGATGGGTAGGGGGCCTGACAGGATAGGGCTGCAGACGGTCTGCCGATGATCCACGCTTCATCTACGCATACCTAATCAGCAACCGAAAGAATTCACAAGCTCCAAGCTCTGGGATCTGAAGGTCCAAGGGAGTCAGGACTACCAACGAGTGGTGTGGTGAATGCCAAGTGGCGCGCAGGGTCAAGCACACGTGTATCGATAAATTCGAATGAAAAACATTCGTTGAAAGACGTGTCGTGAGCATACACAAACAAACATGAAAGAGCCATCAAGTGTAAGTTGTATATAAGCGACAAAACCAGTTGTACGGGCTCAGTAAACGGATTCATGAGATTGATACGTCAAAGGAATAATCCAAACAAAAAAACTCTCATATATATACCATATACCTAATGTCTCAATTGACTGAGTACGCACATTCTGAGCTGTCCACAATAACAGCTAAAGAGAACAGTATGAATCATTAGGAAGCAGTAATTAAACAGTAATTAAAGAATCCGTATAAGATCATGAATAAGCAATTCAAGAGATTAGGCACAGTTATCAAGAGAAATATCAGGCAAGAGATAGGTTGTGTACAATATAGTAATAGCAGAAGATTAGTGGAGTAGTACACAGGTGGTAAAACCAGAAACATATAACATAATAAAAATAATAAAACTGAAAATTCGAATTAAAAACTGATGAAAGAAAATATGGCAAAACTAGCGGTACAACTCAGATTATGGATTCATGTGATAAGTACGTCGAAAGAATAATTCAAATAAGAAAATCCTCATCTATATTCCTTATGGCCCATGTTACCATAATCTGAGTATATACAACCCAAATTGCAAAATTGCACAACGAGTTATTGATTAGCACTTTATTATTATTATTATTACTCGCTACCCATATATCTAGGTATGTGCCTTAGCGTCCCAACACACATATATCCATATATGAGTAAGCTGAGGTTGTTATTGAAAACTGATGAAGAGACCAAAGGATTAAGTTTACAGTGGGTCCCGTACATGCCCGGGACCATGACCCAACACACATACATCCATGATGGTTAGCACTTTATTATTGTTATTACTCGTCCTACTCATATATCTAGGTATGTGCCTTAGCGTTGATTGGTAGTGAAAAGTGCATTTTTATACATACATTTACCATCACATTTTCATATTTATTCATATAATCATGCACAATTAACTAATATTTTATTATTTATTGTGTGCAGGCCTTGAGAAATAAAAATAAAGAAATAAAGCTTCAAAAGAAGCCCAAAAGCCCATGTTTAAAGCCCAATGCAAAAGTTACAATTATCAAATGTCAAAGTTGCAATTACTAAGGGCAATTGTTGCAAATACCAAAAGAAGAGGAAAGGATAGACTTCTATTCAACCCTAAATACTTGCAGGATGAAGATAAAAGGAGAAGAGTGCAAAGATAAAAATTCAAAAAAAAAATTCGGATTCAGACTGTACACGTTTTAGTATTCAGATTATAACTTTTGCTACAGATATTCAAATCTGATGATTCAAGATGCTCCAGAAAGAAGACTTGAAGACCTATAACTCTTATGTTGATCAAACTTTCCAATTCAGTCAGCAGATAAGCCAATTTCGGCGATCAACATGATAATAAGTTGCATGACAGATTTGAACTTCTATGGATAAGTGCCACAAGTCTGGAGATAAGATTTTTTGGGAGAGTTGTACCAGGACTCTACATCTTCCAGCTCCTATAAATACCCCTGCAGAGTAACAGAAAAAAGTACAGAATCCACAGAGCAAATTCTAGGGTTTCTTAGGCTAACTTGTAGTTTAGGTTAGATTTTATTTTCGTTTTTCTTTTGTAAATTTGTAACTGAGAGTGGAGGAAGCTTTCATGGAGGAAGGAGTCCATGCTTGTACTGAGGTGACAGCGGTGTAAGCCTACTTTTCTTCCATTGTTAATGAAATCCACTTGAGGTTTGTTTTATTTTATGTTCTTTTATTCTTGTTTAATCTTGTGTTTCTTTGTTCTTGTTTTCTTCTATTTTCTCTCTAATATCTTGTGAACTATGAGACCCAATTGCGTTGAGACTGCCTAGCCGAAGAAGAGCCCTTGATGGCCTATGGAGATGAACAAACCTTCGTAGTTTGTCTTTTATTTTCGTAGTGTAGATTAAGAAGGTGGACGATCCTATACGCCATACTTGTACACCTTCCAAGACAAGGTAAGTCATCGCACGGATCAAAGGTAAGCAGACTGAAGAGGTAGGTATGTATAGTTTTTAGTTTTCTTTCTTTTATTTCTTTAGTTTAGATCACCATCTCCATCTTTCCAAATTCTTTTCCTCACTTTCATTGTAAATATCACTTCTTTTCCTCCATCTTCTTTCTTTCTAACTTAACTTTAAATTAATAAAAACTTTAAAGATAACTTATTGACAAAGCTTCCATCGCTAGTCCCTCCCAGAGGATCACGACCCGCATAAGCCATTGCTACTGCGGATTAGAATTTTTTCTTTTTTTTGTTTGCTTATTTGTTTTCTTTTTCTTTTGTTTGTGTTTGTGTGATATGGCATATAATAATTTTTCCAACTTTAATCCATATTACACACCTAATTCTTTTTCGGATATTACCAACCCGGCATATCATAACTTTGACCAATCTAGTGTGCCGGAATGGTCTTATCCGAATAATTATAACCCATACCCCCCATCTTATGACCATGATTTCCATACTTTCAACTCTTCACAGAGTTCATGGGGTTTCGCTTCCCCCGAGTCTAATTCTCAACCAATTTGTCCTCCATATCCACCTAGTCCATATTCTTTCCATGAGTCATACTCAGATCCTCCAATTCAGAATAGAATACCATCTATCGGGGAAATGATAAGTATGCATGACTCCAAGCAACAATTACCATCAATCGCAGACATGATTATGCGTGAGTCCACCGACTCACAACTTCATCCCGATTACACTTCATCCTTTCCAGTCCAATCACAACATGATGCACCTATCGACTATGAAAGGATGCTTGCCGCCATGACTCAAGCTAGATTAGCCCGTGATCGTGACATAGATCTGATGGTTCAATCCTTACGTTCTCACCGTTCGGCCATTTCTGATATTGTTGACCATTCTGTTAGAGCCGACGAACCAAGTTGCTTTGGACAACAAGATTCTACTTCAGTGCCATCATTTGAACTTGCTGAAACTCTAACTTTTGATAGTTTGGCAAGTTCTTTCTTTCCTGAAATAGAACTTGAGCATGAATATGATCATGATCTCTCACCTGATGATTCAATTCTACTTCCTGATTCAATAATGACTCCGGTGTCTCCACCTGATTTTACTTTTCCTGAGTCAACATTGGATCTTGTGCCTATTCATCATAAAATTGAGTCACCCATTTTTGATGATCATATTGAACTTGACCAATTTTGCAATTTTGAAAGTCCCATGGATAAATTGGCAAGTTCTCATTTTTATGAAATTGAACCCAATGAGATATGTGACCTAGATTCTCAAATCTGTGATCAAGTTCAAATTTCCGAATCATTATTGACTCCTGTTTTGTTACCCGACTTAGGTAATCTTTTAGAGTCAGTCTTGATTCCCACACCTATCATTCCTGAACTTGAATCACCAATATTGAGTCACATTCCATTGTGGGAGGATTATTGTGGACTTGAGCTTCAACTTATTGATTTGGACCCACTTCCTGAACCTAGCCCGACTCCTGAACCATTACTTGATTTAAGTTTCTTTCCTGAGTCGGTATTCGTTCCCGTACTTCCCATGTCCAAGTCAAGCATTCCATCTTTTCACACTCCATTTTGGGACAAGGCGGTTGACACAATTGACTCTGAAAATAATTATGAATTATAAAAATTTGATGGGGTGGAATTTTTAAAAAATGTTAATACAGACATCATTTTAGTGGGTTATATAAGAAAAATTTCTGGTGGGTTCCCTCGAATTCCACAAAAAGTTGATTGGGCCACATTTCGTGGACCAATTAGACCACCACCGGAACCACCACCTTAAGGTAACTTCTGCCTTCCCTTGTTCTTTTTCATGCATATATGCATTCATTCATACATTGAGGACAATGCATGAGATAAGTGTGGGGGTAGGCCTTACTAACATACTAACATAGGTAGAAACTAACCAAAATTTGCATTAAAAAAAAAACTTATAAAAAGGACAATATTTTGACTTATCTTTTGAAAGAAATCTAAGTTAATCTTAAGAATTAGGAAAATCATGATTAGGATTTCTAAAAACTTGGCCAAAATAAATAAATTGTTTAAATTTTAGGTATAGGAGGAGAAATTGAATAATTAATTAGTCTTAATTTTTACCTTAATGAAATTTGCATACCTAATGCCTATCAAGGATTCTAAGACGAAGACCTTTGTGCCTCATATATATAAAAAAAAAAAAAAATCACTAATTAATTTGATATATGTGCCTCAAGAAGCATAAGTATTCATGCCTAAAGGTGAGTAAATAAAATAAAGTCCTTAGTTTTGGGGCCTAGTTCACTCGAATTTGAGTCCGCGGGGTGTTTTCTCACCTGGTGCCCTAAAGCCAACCGGTTTGGGAGTCATCGACTTTAAATTCGCTACATGGGTGGATTAGAAAGCCTAATAAAACTAAGAATTATGAGATATGTATTAACACATCTAAGAGTCAATTAGTTAGGTATGAGGGCCTCAAGAAGCCTTGATACTTACACAAAAGAAAATTAGATGAGTTATACATATTAAATAAAAAATAATAAAAAAAATATTAACACATCTAATAGTCAATTAGTTAGGTATTAGGGCCTCAAGAAGCCTTGATGCTTACACGAAAGAAAATTAGATGAAGTTATAAAAATAATAAAGAGGCATGAGAGTCCAAGTTTAGGAATTCCTAGTATAAATTTACAAGGATGCATATGATTTTTGGTAACGAAAAAGACTATATTAGAAGTTCAATTTTGACCCTTACCTAAAATAGATAACAATTTACTTTATAAAGACTAAGTCTAAGAATGAATAAAAATGAGGATCCTAAAAACTTATAAATTACTTAGTCTTTTCAAAAGTATTTCTAATATTTCCTTTTTATGGATTTTGTGGGTGTAATCCGCTGAAAACCCTCACGAGACAACACTCGTCCTCTAGGGTAACTTAGGGGTTTAACGGCTTATTGCACGTGCTAAGTGCAACCGTGATTCCTACGAAAGTGAGTTAGGTTAGATTAATTTTTCTTTTTCTTTGATTTTTACTCGAGGACGAGCAAAAAGATAAGTGTGGGGGTGTGATTGGTAGTGAAAAGTGCATTTTTATACATACATTTACCATCACATTTTCATATTTATTCATATAATCATGCACAATTAACTAAATTTTATTATTTATTGTGTGCAGGCCTTGAGAAATAAAAATAAAGAAATAAAGCCCCAAAAGAAGCCCAAAAGCCCATGTTTAAAGCCCAATGCAAAAGTTACAATTATCAAATGTCAAAGTTGCAATTACTAAGAGCAATGTTGCAAATACCAAAAGAAGAGGGAAGGATAGACTTCTATTCAACCCTAAATACTTGCAGGATGAAGATAAAAGGAGAAGAGTGCAAAGATAAAAATTCAAAAAAAAATTCGGATTCAGACTGTACATATTTTAGTATTCAGATTATAACTTTTGCTACAGATATTCAAATCTGATGATTCAAGATGCTCCAGAAAGAAGACTTGAAGACCTACAACTCTTATGTTGATCAAACTTTCCAATTCAGTCAGCAGATAAGCCAATTTCGGCGATCAACATGATAATAAGTTGCAGGACAGATTTGAACTTCTATGGAAAAGTGCCACAAGTCTGGAGATAAGATTTTTTGGGAGAGTCGTACCAGGACTCTACATCTTCCAGCTCCTATAAATACCCCTGCAGAGCAACAGAAAAAAGTACAGAATCCACAGAGCAAATTCTAGGGTTTCTTAGGCTAACTTGTAGTTTAGGTTAGATTTTATTTTCGTTTTTCTTTTGTAAATTTTGTAACTGAGAGTGGAGGAAGCTTTCATGGAGGAAGGAGTCCATACTTGTACTGAGGTGACAGCGGTGTAAGCCTACTTTTCTTCCATTGTTAATGAAATCCACTTGAGGTTTGTTTTATTTTATGTTCTTTTATTCTTGTTTAATCTTGTGTTTCTTTTGTTCTTGTTTTCTTCTATTTTCTCTCTAATGTCTTGTGAACCATGAGACCCAATTGCGTTGAGACTGTCTAGCCGAAGAAGAGCCCTTGATGGCCTATGGAGATGAACAAACCTTCGTAGTTTGTCTTTTATTTTTGTAGTGTAGATTAAGAAGGTGGACGATCCTATACGCCATACTTGTACACCTTCCAAGACAAGGTAAGTCATCGCACGGATCAAAGGTAAGCAGACTGAAGAGGTAGGTATGTATAGTTTTTAGTTTTCTTTCTTTTATTTCTTTAGTTTAGATCACCATCTCCATCTTTCCAAATTCTTTTCCTCACTTTCATTGTAAATATCACTTCTTTTTCTCCATCTTCTTTCTTTCTAACTTAACTTTAAATTAATAAAAACTTTAGAGATAACTTATTGACAAAGCTTCCATCGCTAGTCCCTCCCAGAGGATCACGACCCGCATAAGCCATTGCTACTGCGGATTAGAATTGAGCACCTTGCACATCGTTAATTCTAAATCTAAAATTCTATTTTTGTGTGCAGGAAAAACTCGATCAACAAGCGTCCCAACACACATACATTCATATATGAGTAAGCTGAGGTTGTTATTGAAAACTGATGATCAGACAAATGGGTTAAGTTTACAGTGGGTCTCGTACATGCCCGGGACCACGACCCAGGGTATTCCGTTGCTGGTGTACGGAACCAGCAGCAAGGCCTATAGGAAGTGGGTCTTATATTATACCCATTCAGGAATGTAACAGGAGGTAGGGAGCCAGCGCTTCCCTCGGACACCTGGAGGCCATCAGGTAGATCCAAAAGATTTGAGTTGCACAACATATCTAATACCACTATAAACATATTCACCACTTGAAATCCATCAGTTTTCCCCTTACCCAATGTAAGTTGGCATTTTTATAGTTTATTAATTGCAATTATCATATTACAGGAATAGCAGGAGCATAACGGGTTCAGGAGCTACAAGAGTACATAAGTACTAGAAATACAGGTCAATGCATATATAATATAGGATAGTAGGACAGGATTCCTGAAATATTATAATCACAAGTCAAGTAGTTATATATCATGTGGCAAGTGATAAGTGATAGCAAGCAGGTTTTAGGTGATAGCATGCAGGAGTCAGGTGTCAAGTAATAACATGTTAAGTAATAAGCACAATAGATATCACTATCATATATCACAATACATGAAAACAGTACTGATACAGGAATCAGTACGAATACAAGAAAACGATACCAATACAGGAGTTCTGTACGAATACGGGAAAATGCTACTGATACAAGAGATCGGTACGAATACAGGAAACAATACAGTTTTTAAAAATAGTATCAGTAAAGATTTCAAGCACTTCGCAACCATCAATAAAAGAATAATAGTTGAACTGTCAAGCAGGTAAGCGGGCAAGCAAGCAAGTAAACATCTAAGCAAAGCAAAGCAGTGCTGGGGACAAGATCAGTGAACATAGTTTTATCACCAAAGTGCCAGTGAAACTCAAGAATGACTCGGCGTAAGATGCGAGTCTAAAATTCGACAGAATTTTGCCTAGGCGTGTTTAGTGATAAAGCGCTAAGCTACCTTTCCAGGCGTAGCTAGAAAGTCCAGAGGACTTTAATAAATCTCGGAGAGGTTAAACTCGAAGGCTGAGTATGTACCTGCAGGAGATGTTAGTACCAAACAACACACATGCATATATGACTAGCAGCCAAGAGAACCGACAAGCGAGTAAGCCCGGAGGCTGAGAAAAACTGGATAGCTAAACAGTGCCTGACGAGGTTACACAATTAAGCTCAGCTCGCAGCCACACGATGTAGCTAGTGAAACCCTAGGTTTTGAGTAAAGCGAGAGCGTAGTAATTAGTGCCTGATGAGGTATCCAATAGGCTAATTACACAGTCACACGGCTTAGCTAGGCTCCCGGGAAGCTAGAAACACAGGGAGTTTAGCCTAAAAGCTGATATAGAATCACAGAGCGGTTAAGCCCAGAGGCTAACGACCACGAAAGGTCGGCCACACATGATAATAGAAGATATATCACAACAATATATAAGTACAAGAATTGAACTACATTATTACAATATTCGTCACACCGATACAAATACATGTCCACAGCATATGTGTACACACTCACACCAATACAATACCCAACACCGGTTACATGTCCACAACACTGATAGAATTACACATGTCCACTACAATTCCAATGATACAAACATACAGTCCCAGGAGTACAATACAAATCTCAAAATTATAATAAAAATACTCGTCGAAGCGGGGTACCCAGAAATGCGAGAACACTCGCCTAAATCTCAGAAAATACCATGAAACCTCGAAATCCCAAAACACGTGCACATGCGCATGGGCAATGCCCATAACATCACCAGGGCAAAGAGAGAGTATTTTATGGAGAGAAAAAATAGAGAGAGGGATCAAGAGAGAAAAAGAAGAGAGAGCTAGAAAGAGAAAGGGGAGAGGAGAGAGACGGTCGGCCATGGCCGGCCAGGAGATGTCCGACGATCGCCCTGACTGTCGGCGCTTCCCAAGCAAGGGAGAGAGAAAGAAAGAAGAGAGAGAAAGAGAAGGAAGAGGGGAGGGGAGAAAGAGAAAGGAGGGGGAGAGAGAGATCTAGGAGAGAGAGGAGAGATCCAAAAGAGAGATGGACTGGCCTATGCGACAGCCGGCCAGGTGGCTGGCGGCGACTCTGACCGCCACGACTAGGATCTAGAGGAGAGAGAAAGAGGGAAAGAAAGAAAAGAAAAAAATAAAGAAGAATAAAAGGAGGAGGAGGAGGAGGAAGAAGAAGAAGAAGAAGAAGAAGAAGAAAGAAAAGGAGGAAAGGGGGATGATCGGTGATGGTCCCACGGTGGAGGCGGCAGTACCATGGTGGCGACAGATCTGAGGAGAGAGGAGGAGGAGGAGGAGAAGAGAAAAAGGAAAAGGAAAAGAAAACAAAGAGGAAAATAAAAAGTGATTGGAGGAGAGGGGGCTTGTCCAATGGGAAATTCCAGCGGTGTGTGAAGACGAGGTAATGAGGTTTTATGACAGACTTTAATGGAATGATTTACCTATTACAGTGTGATACTTTTTAGCAAAAATTTGTGAAATTCTTGATTTTCTTATTATTAAAACAAAAACATATTACAGTAGTGATCATCACATGCATTTTTGTTATGAAATCACAAATACACAATAGTCGTTGGATTGACAACTTCATTCACTGAGCTGTTTAGTTTAATTCATTCCTTTAAAAAATTTCAGTTTAAACAAAGGTAAGGGGCCCGCTTGAAGCCGGGATTATTCTGATATGAAAGAATAATTTCTCGTGGAAGACTTAAATAATTTCTTTTGACATATCTCTTCTTGCATGCTTATATGTATAAATTTTGGGACTCTGCTATATGTAATTGTGTATAGGAACATGTTAGAACTTTGAGTTGGACTTGATATGTAATGAAGGATGTGTAGTGTGACACTTAATCTGAACTTTAGCTTGAGACATGTTATGTGTTCATGTATATAATGAAGGTCAGTGCTGGTGGATAGTGACGTTGGATAAATGCATATTGTTGATTTGCAAGGATTTAGAATTTAAGTAAGCGAGGTCAAGCCGAAATGATATTGTATATTATGTGAGATTTTATATATTGATAAGCAGGTTGTATTATCTGAAATCTGAGTTATGGTATTGATGTGGATTCCAAAATTTAAGAGGAGGTGCCACCGAAATTTTCAATGGTAGAAAAGATTTCGAACAATTTGAATTTATTTAAAATTAATTTGGTGATTTATTACCTGGGGCCGTTACACTGCCTCCCCCGCCCGCCCCACTGTCCCCGCCTCCTTCCCCTGCCACATGCCCCCCTCCCCCTCCCCCGTCTCCTCCCTACGTCACACTCTCTGTTCGGTCGGAGGGGGGTGCATGGGTTAACTGGAGGAGAGGATGTGGAGGGCAGGAGGCGAGGAGGGAGGGGAGGGGGACGAGGAGTGGGTACGGTGGGGCGTGCGACTGGGGAGGCGGGGAGCGGGGAAGGAGGGTGGGTGTGAGGAGGGGGGCGCCGCCGTTTGCCAGAAAAGAAAGAATAGAGAAGGATATTTCGGACTTTTTCACAAGGATAGCTGTGTCCAAAAATATAATGACACACTTGCAATAATTTGTGAGGTGTCTTCATCCCTTTTCGGGTGACCGTTCTCCAAATTAGCTGGCAATTTTGCAATTCCTACCCAACTGAAGGCTGTATTTTTACCTCATTAAACCCCCTAAAAACTATTTGCAAATGGCAGTCCACTTGTTAATCAACGTAAGTCGGTGGATAAGATAACCATTAAGTCCAACGAGATGACAAGGGCTAAAGGACAAAAGAGATATAAACCGGGGACTTTTTGGAAACTTTTATAAGTTCTATAATCCTGCCACCAACTGTTCTGTACGCGGCCGAATCTTCTCTGTCCTTTCTTTTAAAAAAACTGCAAAATCTTTGAATTTTTAGCCAGCTCACGCGAGGCACAAAACTGAGTACATTTTTGAGTAACGGGGTAAAAGAAAATTTTGGTCCTTCAAAATTTTCTTTTTAAATGTAACCCCTGATCCCCGGTGTACGTATCACCGTATCGGTACGCGATACGACGTAAAAAATTGATTTGACCTCCTTGGTAGTCCGATTGAGCCGATTTCAGTTTCAAAAATTATTTTCTAATATTGAGATTTTTCAGGATTTTTCTGGAATTTTCCTGGATTATTTTGGAAAACTTCGTAGTCGGTGTCGACCGATACCAATAACCGGCCTTTCGATTTTTCTTTCACAAATGGTGTTGTATTTTTAGAATTCGCTTTCACCATGTGTCTTAGAATAGTCTTATCTACCTTAGGGTATTTTTGAGAATTTTTCTGAATTTATCGAAAATCGGGCCAAACCGGTGTCGCCCGTATCGGCGAGACACTCCGGGATTTTTAATTTGCAAAACGGATAGAATTTCTTCAAACCGTTTTCATATTACGTCTCAGCGTAATATTCTCTATTTTTTGTAATTTTTTGTCACCGTTCGGAGCAAGTTAATTTTGAGCCAATATTATAATAATTAAATATTAGTTTTTATTTTTCTTTTCTTTTCTTTCTTCTATCTTCTTCCACAATCTTCTTCTCCCACCGCCATTGCCACCGCCTATTATCTCTCCCCTTATTTTAAAACATCTCCCCTCCTCTCTCTCTAACATAAAATCTCTATCTCTCTCAAATTTTCTCTCTCAATTTTCCCTCTCTCTCTAAGCCTCTCTCATCACACTCTCTCTCCTGCGGTAGAACGCCGGCGGCCTTGCTGCCGGCGGGCCCCGATGGCCGGCGCGCCACCGGGTTCCACCCCCGTCTCCGACCACGCGGCCGGTGGCCAGCCGCAGCCGCGCCCCGCCGGCCAGGCCACCCCTTCTCCTAATTTCTTCCCCCTCTTCATCTTCTTCTTCTCCTTCTTTTGCTGTAACCCAAAAACAAAAACTCCCATGTTTCTCTCCCTCTCTCTCTATCTCTACCTCTCTCTCTCTCCGGCCTGACGGCCGCCAGCGGCCTGGATCGCCGCCGGCGGGCCTCAGCTGCCGCCGCCGCCGCGGCCGGCCAGCCCAGCTGGCCGGCCGGCCCGCGCAGGAGCAGGCAGCAGCACATGCTGCTGCTGCCGTTCCTATTCCTTTGTGGGGTTTGGGTTAGAACCCAAACCCATTAAGCCCAATTGGGTTTAATGGAAACCCATTAACCCCTTTGTGGGTTGGGTAAACCCATTAGCCCAAAACCCTTTAACCCATTTATTTAAGTATTGGGTTTGGGTATTGGATCCAAACCCGACCCATTAACAGCCCGAACCCGCTCCAAAACCCATTACAGGTAATTTTACAGAAAACCCCCTGATTCAATTTGTTAATTGCATTTGACTTCCTTTTATTTACATATTTAACCCCATTTTATTACTTTCAGTATTCGGGCGATAACTGGAGCATCCGGACTCCGATTCGGACGATTCTGAATCCGTTGAGATCGGGGAAAAGAGAACTACCTTCCCGTGGATAGTTAGTGAGTGTTTTTCTTTTATAAATTATATTTTATCATGTTTCGTGCAATTGATTGCTAGATCTAGATTCTGAATAAAAGACGGTAACTATTCAGTATTAACTGGTATTGATTGGACATGCATTGTACTATGAATAACCTAGAATATTGTTAGATATTTCCTAATTTAGAATGCAGAGTTAGAATGCAGATAAGAAGGTAATTATAATATCAATAAATACTGACATGGATAACTCGAACACAGTCATTATACCTGCACAGCCACTGACACTCGGGCCACTAGTTGACCATAGACTTGGATACTCTTATTTCATGTATTGTCTCACCGGTGGATAACTAGCATCACATGTATATTGATCCACGATATTCGCTGACACTACACTGGCACTAGATATGACTGCAAGACTGCAGGACACCGGTATTGCATGCACTGGTATCATAATTTCATGGATACTGTCAGGTTATGGGACATTGTATGATAGGATACACTGATTACTGTTCTTCCACTTACTATCACAGACATATTACACGGTATATGCTCCACTGATGCACGGATATACCAACGCACGGACTACCGCATGTTCTATTAGTGTTACATCGTTACATGGATTCTCAGCATATCGCTGTTACACATGCATGTAGGGTGTCTCTATTCTTGTCATATGGATCCCCGTTCATGCTATATGTATTATTGTTCCAGGTTACTGTATTCATTTTATATGATTGATTCCTGTTATTGATATTGTTGGATACCCGTCCCGTTATTGATATTGTTGGATACCCGTTCATGCTACATGTATTACTGTTCCATGTTACTGTATTCATGTTATATGATTGTATCCTGTTACTGATATGGATTTTCCGATACTGGACATGAGAGCTGTTGTTATGCGATATGTGAAATTCCACATCTATTGTTCTTGTTACATTGTTCTCGTTATATTGTTCCCGTTTCTCGTCATATTGTTCTATGCTATTAACAGAACTCTGGTCCAGTTATCATGTTACCCGTATCATGTACAGTAGTTGTTCTTGTCACATTGTATACTTGACATATCAGATAATAATGATAACTTGGGTATGGGGGAGACTTGACGGTTGATTAGATCTTATCGGGTGATGTACTGGATCCATATTGTTTTCCCACTGCAGGGGACGGTAGTGCTTCCTACCAATTGCTCCATGAGCTCTTGTTACTTGATTCATGCTCCCCTCTTAGCGGAGGGCCCTGGTCTCAGCAGCCAGGGGATTGTTTAAGGCCGTGATCCCGGGTATGCACGGGATACACCTACCCGATAAGAACTCCTCGACCATGGGTTTCCATTTAACATAATAAAACAGTATACACAATAGTGGACGTCGGGAACACTTGTTATTTGGTCACTCTCTCGTTTGGATAATGGTACCCGTAGGCCATGTCCGGATGGGTTCGACTGGAGTGCGGGCTCCAGTATGAACTGCCAGTGGTATGGGACACTGGAAGAGAGTGATTGTAATACCAGGTGGTACTGATTGCTACTATTGTATAAATAACATGACTTGCCTGATACATGCTTACTACTTGTTACTATTCCTTGCCTGATACATGTTTCCTAATGTATCGTTGTACTTACTACTGTACCTGATCATTTATCCTCTATCATGTTACTTGTATATGTTGTTACGATACCTGGTACATGTTATATTTTCTGTGGTGGCATCCTACTCATGTACATGGTACATTGCATATATTCTGTTTCCTGTATTCCTTGTAGATATGCACGACACCGTATATATTGCATATGCACATCACGTCACCACTAGCATGTTCACTTCTAGTACGGCGTCAGTAGACAACATGATAAACTGGATACTACTGTAGACAGGACCCGATGATAACATGCTAGGTAGTGATGGTATTAAAAGGTGACCTGTTTAGATATTTCTACTGCTTACCTGTTTATATTACTACTGCTGATTATATGCTTATTATTTAGTATCACTGTTACCACATCATGTATTATATATTATTAGTATCGTGCTTGTATTATTATAGTATATATTACTACTTCCTTCATTTTACCACTCACTAGGTCGCTTTCTGACGACCCTGGGTTTGCGTGCCCAGGTCTGAGATCCGAGTTACCGTAGTATCAGAGGTGTGTCTTGGAGTCACATCTTTCTGCAGGTTCTTGTACTTATTTAATGCTGGAACTCCTGACTATATAGAGGTAGTGTACTGTACTGAGGCTTAACGTACGCGTGAGCGTGTATTCACCTCGCGTATGTACGTCGCCATAACGTCCCCTACCTGCGGGATCGGGACGTTACATTAAAACACCCACCGTCGCTATTATGTTTGTCCATTATAGCCCCCACGTGTGTGTGACAGTGGTCCCTGGCAGTGCTCAGATTCAATGCGTTGGGAGTCTGGACCCGCAACTTGAGAGGAGCCCAGGTCTATACGCTTTGATGTTCCTCAGGACCTCAACCACAACAAGATATTGACCTCCATGGTTTTTCTTTTTTCTTTTTTATTATTTATACAAAGATATGACATAGAGCTTGCAATCACCTCCAGATTAATTTTTTGCACACCACAGTCTGATCTCTCGACTGTGATGAGAAAATTTGGAGCATAGTCTCTTATGAAAAATGTCACCCCGCATGAAATTTGAACCGACGATCTCAATAGTTATTGTCGAGTGTATCTAATGGTCTACAAAGGAGACTGCACACTTGCTTAGTACTGCGAGATCTATGTGTGAGAGAAATGTTTAGCTTTTCCAAAGTCCTAAATCACTCACCATATCTCTAGCTTTTCCAAAGTCACTTGTTACAACAATGGCCAAGAAAAAACACGAAATTAATTGCAGTGTAGCCAAGAAAATATTGAACCTACGCACAGAGGCGAAGGAGGAGGAGAATCCATTATAATTAATATGAGAAGTACAAAATGTGGAGAACTCCTAAAATCCTAAACCTAATATAAAACTCCCTCAAACCCTACTTTGACAAGAAAGGAAAATAAGAGAAAGGGATGGAGGGAGGGAGAATTGACCATTATTCATAAATTTTAACCCAAGTTAAAGAATCAATTGAGTTTAGAAACTAAAGCAGATAAATTATACAAAATATGAGGCTGATGAAAGTGTTGACCAATACAATCATTATGTTTAGAAAATTATTGTCATACTTGAGTCAACTAAGCAATTAAGAATTGAAATCATAATCATGCAAACACATATTTTGAGTCAAAATATTAGGATCCACTAAAAAAAAAATGGTTTAACATTGTATAGCTAATAAAGAGGAAATAACGAGAAGAAACTAATACCATATGATGTAATCACCCACAACTTTTGAAGAAGATAATAGTTCAAAACCCAACATGAGTTGAAGACGTAAGTACTGCTCAATCCGCTGATCGTTGCTCTAATGTGATGAATGGATCTCTTGTCGTGGAAGAAGAAGAGTTTAAAATGAGTAGGATCATCAGTGCTCTGATATCATAAAATAAAAAAAATGAAATGAAAACAGAAGATGCAGACAAGGATTTAACGTGGTTTGGCAAAGCCTACATTCATGGTGATGAACCATCTCTCTATTTTCATTCATATGGATTTCTCCGATTTATCACTAAATTATAAAACTATTACACGACACAAACTTAGAACTCAATGAAGGAGAATTGCCTTTATAAAACACATACTAGAATACAAATACAACAAAAAATTCCAAAAGATACTAAATATATTAAAGACACACAAAACATAAACTTAACTAATTTAAGGAGAATTTGAATGCTTTCCAAATACCACATAATCCGTGTTCATATACCACATAAGCAAGTCCACCTAAATAATTCATGTCACATAATCCGTATTGATCTAAGTTTCGAGAAAAAACTTTTAGCCACATATTGAAACACCTCTTTTTAGGAGATGCCTTAATGTCTCAAATGTTCCCTTTTGCGTAGAGAAGCTGCTGCTTTGACCTGAAAGAAAAAAATTAGTAGAAAAATCGTGATCGCTACTTGCAATTGTAATCACCTAGAGGAGGGGTGAATAGGTGACTAGCTAATCTAATGATGAATAAATGCGGAATTAAAACTATAAATGCAAACTAAAAACTCTTAAGCTAAATACACAAGGTATAACACAAGCTTATAGCCGAATTTCCCGTGAAGGGCTCTGAACTAACTCCTCAAGATTCCTCTAGATAAGAGTTGAGGTGTCGTTTTGGCTCTCTTGGTTGAATACAAGTGTGAGCAAACAATCCCCAAGCATATAATAATATGACACAAGTATATCAAGCAAGTAATGAATATGAACAATAAGAGCATGCAAGAATAAGTACAAGTGAGAGATAAAGAGAAAGTAATCGCAAACACGGGAGATTTGTTTCGAGGTTCGAGCACCCTTTCTCTACGTCCCCGTCTTCAACACTATGAAGATTTTTACTATAAAACGATCCCACCGGATTACTCGGTGCTGCAACACCTACAAGGAGTTCACACTAGAACTCTTGGACTCACTAGTCCCTCTCTTATTCCCGCAAGAACTATACACCGCAAGCACACTAGCTTGCCGAGGCCGCACCTCTACACCGAGCTCTTACTAGAAGCTCATGGAGTTATATATGCATGGATTAAAGTTAAGCTTCATAGAAGTTCCCCCTTAACTCATGCACAACAATAAACAATAAGATATACAATGAAGTGCATAAACTAAACAAATATATATGCATAAAATAAGGAGATAAACATGCATAAAACTCAAATACCTCTCCTCCTTTTTGTCAAATCATATATGCATAAACTCTCAAATATATACATAAACTCTCAAAATCATTCTCCCCTTTTTGTATTAAAACAAGGGAATGAAACAAACATGCATATATAAACTTATCAAATACTTCTCCCTTTTTTGTCAAATCATCAATAAAGGGGAGAAAACAAATCAAACAATAAAGATATATATGCGGTATACATTCATGAAGAGAGAGACGTGATGTTAGCTCCCCTGCATACATGCATTACATGAAGAAGGGATGACAAACTCTAACTTACATAAAGCATAACATACAATGCATAAGTGAAGATGTGAAGCCCCCCTACACACGTGTATCACATAAAGAAGAGATGTCAAACTCCTCAATATAAGATACACTCAACATGAATTACATATAGAAGAGATGTTAAGCTCCCCTTGCATATAGGCAATACATATCAAAATATTTTTTTTAACACAAATTTTGATAATTACTCAAAGTAATAAGACAAATTTTGAGATATCATTTGTAAATAAACAAAATTTTAAGATATCACAAGATTTTGATACCATATGAAATTGGAAATATGTGATACCAATTGAAATTGAAACATTTGTAAATTGTGATACCAAACAAAGCAAAATATTTTATATTTAGATACCAGTTGAAATATATGGTAAATTTTGATACCAAATAAAAGGTAAAACATTTTGATACCAATCGTAATCGAAACCCAAATGAAATTAAAATATATTGATACCAATTGAAGTATATTGTAAATTTTGATATCAAATAAATGGTACAATATGAAGTATATTTTGATACCAATTTAAATACCAATTGAAAATAATGCATAAGCTCATTTAAAATACCAATTGAGATACCAATTGAAATTAAGATCAAGGCAAGCTTAGCATAAATATAATTTGTGCTTTAAACAAGTAAGGTTATAGTAAATCAAGCACAATCAAATCATATATATATATATATGAAAATGAAAATACCAATAGAAATTGATATTATTTGAAAATTTGAAGATACATATATAAGAAAACATATGAGCATACAAAATAAATATCAATTGTGATACTAATTGAAAACACAATGAGAATCAAGTGTATAGCTCATAAATAACCACCCTATTCATGCACATGATGAAACATTTTTAATAAGGCATCAAGGCATGGTCACCCATCCGTCCGTCTTTTAAAAGGGTTGGTAGGAGTTTTCAAAAATAAGAGTTTGAAAAATATTTTGTAAAATTTGAAAACTCTACCAAATGAAGAATAAATAACTAGTTAAGATAATTTTTGAAAAACTAGTTAAAGATTCTTCAAACATGAAACTAAAACATATGTATCTCATGAGGCATGCTAAAAACATAAGAGTTGACACTCAAAATCTTTAAAGCTCAAAATTTCTCATGAAAACAATGTCATGAGTAAACAAGTGAAATATGAGTGCACAAGAATCATATAATTAGCATTGTCATGAAAATAATTAATAAGGCTCAAAACAAACACGAAATCTTTTTATCAAACAAATATGAAATTATAAAAATTTATTTTTCAAAAACTTTAAGGTATATGTATGATTTATCCAAAACTAACAATATGCATACATATCCCAAACACAAAAGAGTCTATGATATAATTTACATGAAGGCAAGAGACTCAAGGGTATACATGTATATTTATTAGTTTTGAACAAAAATTACATATACATGAAGCAAAAATATGCACAATGATAGGCAAAATAAGTGTAAATGAGGAAATCATCAAAACTAGGTTATACATGTACATGTAATGAGTACAAATGAGCAATGAAGTACAAACATATAAGAATCAAATATTGCTCACTATTTGTACAAGTATATATACAAGTTTTGACAAAAACTACATCTAAACAAGTATTTACCACATGAAGCACAAAACATGAACATGTTAAAAATCATCAATGTAAAAGCATGTAAATAAAATAGGAGTTTAGAGATAGTTACCAATCCAAAGAACTATACTCTAAGTCTCCAAAATATGGTGGTCTTCCCACCAAACTTCCTTAATAGTGATGCATCAATTTGTAGCGTCCATCAAGCTCTTGCATCTACCACCAAGGCACCAACCCTCTCACGTCATGTGAGAGCCCACACCTACATCAAACACAAGAGGTGGAGATTTTGGTACTCATTTTCTTTTGGGTCCACGGGGGTTAGCTTTGTTCGGAACCCAAATATTTTTATTAGAAAAATTAATAGAATTTACTCTATCATAATAAAATTTACTAAATGGCCTTTACGGCGCAATGTGTACATTTGTACACTTTAGTATGTACATGTGAATAAGTGTGATCATGACGTGCAAAATATGCATATGTATGTTGTGGGTAATGTGCATGAACATGTGAAGCTTGTTTCTTTTGAAACAAGCTTTCCAATCTATTATGATTAAATGCACAATTGCTCAAAATTGAGCTCAAATAATTTATTCTATTTTCAAAACGTTAATCTCATTTTCATCAATGGTAGTAGCATGAAATGCATGATCAACAATCTTTTTCTTTTTAGCAACATTTTTCTTTTTTTTGAAACAAATTTTCTTTTCAAAGAGTTGTTTTCATCCAAAGCAATTTCTTTTTTTTTTCACCAAATTAATTTTCTTTTTCAAGGAATTATTTCCTTCACAAAGATCATTTAATTTTGAAGATAAGAAAATATTCTCCTTTTTCATTATATCATTTTCTTTTAAAATGTGTTCCAATTTGTTTTGAAAAGAATTTTTTTCTTTTAACATGGAAACAAATTTATTTTTCAAATTCTTGTTATCCTTTTTAAGCAAGTCATATTTTTCAAGTAGTTGTTAACAAAATGAAGTAAGCTCATCATAAGACATGTCAACATCTTCTTCTATCTCGGATTCAGAGTTTATCTCAAGGGGGTTATCCCCTTGGACCATGTAGCACAAGTTGGAAGCATCACTTCCAACATCCGAGTCGCTCCCGCATAATATTGCTCTTGTTCGTCAAGGGAGACTATAGTATTTTTTACTACAAAAGCCAAATCAAAATTAGCAACCCTAAATAAATATTCATCATTTAGGGTACTCTTCAAAGCATGGATGGTTTTGCATTAGCCTCTAAATGTTTGCCATTTAAACAATATGAATGTTTAATGGTAGCAAGATAAACATGAATACCTAGGCCTTTGAGGTACAAGGACATCTTAACTTTTCAAGTTTGAATGTTAAGAATGTCAAAAGTGATAGGTGACATGAAATTCATGTGTGTGTGTACAAATATTGTGATTAGCCATAAAAGAGGATCTTTAACTTAAGGTGGTAAGACCCAAATCAAGAGCACCAAGCTCTGATACCAATTGTAATCACCTAGAGGGGGGGTGAATAGGTGACTAGCTAATCTAATGATGAATAAATGCGGAATTAAAACTATTAATGCAAACTAAACATTCTTAAGTTAAACACACAAGGTATAACACAAGAGTGTAGTCGAATTTCCTGTAAAGGGCTCTGGACTAACTCCTCAAGATTCCTCTAGATAAGAGTTGAGGTGCCGCTTTGGCTCTCTTGGTTGAATACAAGTGTGAGCAAATAATCCCCAAGCATATAACAATAAGGCACAAGTATATCAAACAAGTAATGAATATGAATAATAAGAGCATGCAAGATATAAACACAAGTGAGAGATAGAGAGCAATCGCAAACACGGGAGATTTATTTCGAGGTTCGAGCACCCTTGCTCTACGTCCCCGCCTTCAACACTATGAAGGATTTTCACTATAAAACGATCCCACCGGATCACTCGGTGTCGCAACACCTACAAGGAGTTCACACTAGAACTCTTGGACTCACTAGTCCCTCTCTTGTTCCCACAAGAACTATACACCACAAGCACACTAGCTTGCCGAGATCGCACCTCTACACGAGCTCTCACTAGAACTCGAAACAACGCGAACCCGTAAGTCCGCCTCCTCAAATACAAAGAATGAACACTTTGGTGATCACAATGCTTTGATCACCTAAAATAACTCTCACAACAACTCTCCTATAGGATGGATATAGTAATGGAAAGCTCAAGTGTGTGTGAGAAAAAATTGGATTGATTTGGTGGTGAAAAACTCAAGAAAACTCTTTTTTAAAACACTCTTAAAAAACTCTCTTTTTCATATGGAAGTATTTGGCTCTAAAACAAGTGGAGATAAATACTTAGAAGTGTATAAGAAACTAGCTTAAAAACCCACTTAAAAATCTTATCTAAAACAGTCCAAGCGAAGCCTCTTTTATAGGCATCCAAAATCTGCCCGTTGGAGGCCAACTCATCAGTTCAGATTGCTGTCGGTCGACCGGCCGGTCGACCGCCAACGGTCAAATTTCTGACCGTTGTGCCACCGGTCGACTGGCCGATTGACCGTGGCCTGGATACAGAGAGCAGAGCTCTCTATCGGTCGAACGCTAGGTCGACCGGGGCCATTTTTAGAGAGCAGAACTCTCTGGTGGTCGACCGGGACGATCGATCGGCTATCCAACCAAACAAGCCGTGCACGTTTTGTAACGCCCCGATCCCGCAGGTACAGAGACGTTATGGCGACGTACATACGCGAGGTGAAAAACACCTCACGCGTACGTTAAGCCTCAGTACAGTAAATAATCTCTATAGATACATGAGTTCCAGCATAAAGTAAGTATAAGAATACCTGCAGGAAGCGATTAGCGATCATAACAGATAGGAAAATAGGGATAAATGAGCTAACAGAAACAAATATAAAGATACCTATGAATGGCCTCGATGATGAGTCTCCTCTGTGAATCCAGGGCACTATCTGATAATACGGTAACTCGGATCTCCAACCTGGGCACGCAAACCCAGGGTCGTTAGAAAGCAACCTAGTGAGTGGTAAAATGAAGGAGGCAATAATATATAATATATATAATACATGATGTTGTAATAGTGATACTATATAATAAGTATATAAGAAGCAGTAGAAATATATAGACATGTTATCTTTTAATACCATCACTACCTAGCGGTTATCATCGGGTCATGTCTATAGTCGTATCCAGTTTATATGGTAAGTACTGTTGTCTAGTGGTGACGTACTAGAAATGAACATGCTAGTGGTGACGTGATAGAAGTGAACATGCAGATGTGCATATGCAATATACCCATAATACGGTGTCGTGCATATTTGCAAGGAATACAGGAAATAGAATATATGCAATGCAACATGTACATGAGTAGGATGCCACCACAGAAAGTATAACATGTACCAGGTATAGTAAAAAAATATACATGTAACAGGATAGCAGATAAAATCAGGGAAGTAACTAGATAGCATACATGTATCAGGTAAGTCATGTCCTTTATACAATAGTAGAAATCAGTACTACCCGGTATTTTAATCAATCTCTTCCAGTGTCCCATACCACTGGCAGTTCATACTGGAGCCCGCACTCCAGTCGAACCCATCCGGACATGGCCTACGGGTACCATTATCCAGACGAGAGAGTGACCAAATAACAAGTATTCCCGATGTCACTATTGTTTATATCATTTTTTTATTATGTTCATTGGAAACCAACTGGTCAAGGAGCTCTAGTCAGGTGGGTGTATCCCGTGCATACCCGGGACAACGGCCTTAAACAGATCCTGGCTGCTGAGACCAGAGCCAGCCCGCTAAGGCTGTAACATGTAACAGGATCTCAATGAGCTAAAACAATAACGGGAAACGGGAGCTCATGAGTAACAGATGGTAGCCAGCACTACCCCGTCCCTTGCAGTGGGACAAACAATGGATCCAGACATCCACCCGACAAGATCTAGTCAACCGTCAAGTCTCTCCCATACCCAAGTTCTCTTTCTTATCTTTCACGATACAGTATAGCAGGACAAGTATAGAACATGGTACATGTAACACGATAACATGACATGAGCTCTGTTGATAGCACGAAACACGATAACGGGAAACGGGAAACAATAGATGTGAAAGTCCACGCATTGCATATCAACAGCTCATGTATCCAGTAAAGGGTATATCAATATCAGTAACGGGAAATAAGCATATAACATGAACACGGTAACATAGAACAATCATACATATAATATGAACGGGGATCCATATAACAAGAAAGAAAGAAACTATACATGCATGTGTAACCGTGGTATGTAAACATGACATAACGGTAACAATAATATGAAATGCGGTAGTCCGTGCAGTGATATGCCGAGAATCCCTGTAACGATGCTCACAGTATATGACATGATGGGGTTCTGTGAAGTGGTGCACATGAATACGAACTACTGGAGTGACGTGTCATAGTATCCGTGCAACGTGATACATGTACATGTGATAACAGGGTCCCGGGGGACAGGATATGTAAGTCACGGTGGTCAGTGTCTCAGATACTACCATGTCCATTGACCTACAGTACCCGTATAGTGATGATACCAGTGCGTGAAATAAGGGTGTCTAGCATGCATGTCTCGTAACAGTGTAGTGTCACCGAGTACCGTGGATCAGTAGACATGTGACGATAATTATCTAACTATGATCCCATACATAACATAATAGTATCCATGAATATGGTGAAAGAGTGGCCCGAGTGTCAGTAGCTGTGCGGATATGATGACGGTGTCCGAGTTGTCTATGTCAATATTTATTGTTATTATTATTATATCACCTATGTTTATATTAAATCAGGACATACCTTACAATATTATCTGTTATTCCTATGACAGTGAGGTGCCAATTATTACAAGTTAATAATTACTAGTTACCGTCTTTTATCCATAATCAAGATATATCAATCAATGTCACTAAACATGATAAAATATAATTTCTGAAATATAGCAGGGGTTTTCTGTAACATTACATTTAATGGTTTGGATGCGGGTTTAGGTTCATAACGGGTCGGGTTTGGATCCAGTACCCAAACCCATTACTTAAGTTAAATGGGTAACGGGTTATTGGGTTTATGGGTTTAAAAGTTAACCCAATAGTGGGTTAATGGGTTGGGTTTTACCCAAACCCACTCAAAAGAGACAGCAGCAGCAGCAGCTTGCTGCTGCTGTGCTGTTGCGCGGGCCGGCCGGCCAGCCCAGCTGGCCGGCGGCGCTGGCGGCCTCCCGGCGGCGGTCCCGGCCGCCGGCGGCGGTTCAGCTCCGGCCAAGAGAGAGGGGGTGAGGGGAGAGAGAGGGTTGACAGGGGCAGAAAAAGAAAAGAAAAGAAAAGATGGGGAAGAAAAAGAAGAGGAGGAGGAGGGGGCGCCGGCCGTGTGGCGCGCGGCGGCGCCGACCGTGGAACAGGGAGAGGGGAAGAGAGTTTAGAGAGGGAGAGAGTTGATTAGGAATATTAATTAGAGAGAGAGAGTGAGAGAGAAATAGAGAGATTAGAGAGAGGTTTAGAGAGAGAGAGAGGGAAAATTGAGAGGGAGTGAGAAGGAGAAGAGGGTTTTATTAAGAGGAGAGAGAAAGAGGCGGTTGGGTTTGATTGAAAAAGGTGGTGGGGGAGAAGTGTGTGGAAGAAGATGGAAGAAGAAAGAAACGAAAAAGAAAGATTTTAAAAAATAATATTTTATTATTATAATATTGGCCTAAGATTTGACCAGCTCCGAACGGTGCCCAAAAATTACAGAAAATAGAGAATATTATCTGGAGACGTAATATGAAAATGATTTGAAGAAATTCAATCTGGTTGGTAAATTAAAAATCCCGGAGTGTCTCGCCGATACCGGGCAACACCGGTTTGGCCAGATTTTTGATAAATTCAGAAAAATCCCCAAAAATACCCTAACGTAGATAATACGACTCTAAGATGCATGGTGAAAGCGAATCCTCAAAATACAACACCATTTGTGAAAGAAAAATCGTAAAGCCGATTATCAGTATCGGTCGACACCGACTACGGAGATTTTCCAAAATAATCCAGAAAAATTTCAGAAAATCCTGAAAAATCTAAAATATTAGAAAATGATTTTTGAAATTGAACTTAGCTCCATCGGACTACTACGGATGTCAAATCAATTTTGTACGTTGTAGCGCGTACTGATACTGTGATACGTATACCGGGGATCAGGGGTTACACGTTTTGTGCACGTTGGTCGACCGACCTCTGGCTCGGTCGACCGTGCGGTCGACCGACAGAAAGCCAGAAACAGTATATTACGGATTTAAAAACTTGTCTTTTTACCTTCAATAAAATCTCATAAATTCTCTAAAAATCTACAAAAATAAGTTCAGTAATATACTTTGATATACAAATATGTTTAAGTAAAAATCAAAACATGTTACAAATATTTTGAACTATTTTTGTAATAAAGAAGTTTTGCCTTAAACTAAAATCTGTATTTTTCCAAAATGATTTTTCCAAATTGAAAACCGATTTTTTCAAAACTCCTCCAAATATAAAAATAATATATTCTAAACACTTTTTAAGTTTAGTGTGTATGGATATGATCCACTACACATATATGATGAAATATCTATATTTTGCCATTTAAGCTCTAAATAAAGTTTTGGTAAAACACATGTATACTTTGAAGCTTAAAAAACCAAAACGGTATTTTCTAATATAAAACTCTTTTATGGAAACACATATAAATCTTGTGTGTGAGAGTATACGAACTTGAGCAATCCACCAACTAATCTATCCTTTACATTTTATCTAAAAATAAAATCATACTACAAACAAAGCTAGACACAAGTCTTCTCTTGAAGGTCTTCTTCTTCTTCTTGACTTGGTCCAAACTTTGATCCAATGAGCTAGACTCCTCTTGAGTATTTGATGTGGTCTTGATGCACAAGCTCTTGAATCAACACGTGCTAGCTCCAAAATTTGACTTTAAATTCTTTGTTGAAGCTAAACACCTACTAAGATCTTGATCACAAATCTGAAACTAATTAAACACAAGATCATTAGTACGATAACTAAATGAGTTAATCATCATCAAAACTAGAGTGATGGGCTTTTGGGCCAACAGCAATGTCTCCTTGGAAACCTGCGAAACATAAACTAGGAGAATCCGATTTTACATTCTAGAGATAGGGATGCCCTTATTCGGAAACAAAATCTTCAACTTATCCTCGCAAGACAGAAAATAAAGGGGATTTGAAAAATGAAGTGTAAAAGATCTGAAGAAAAAGTAACATAAAAAAAATAGCAAACTACACTTGCCAGCGGAGAGTCCGCCGAGATTAATAACCCTACCACTAAAAATGTAGATAACTAGGTCCTATGAAAATGACTACATGCAAAATGGAAGAAAAATGTAAAAAGATTAAGAAAAAGAGAAGTGAAGAAAGCTTTTCTAAAACGGGGTGATCCCCGCTCTTTGAAGGTTTATCGTCAGAATCTTATTATGCAATGAAAGTTAAACTCTGATTTTTCTTTGAGATTTGTGGATGAAGAGAAGGGAAAAGGAGAGTGAAGAAAGCTTTTCTAAAATGGGTTAATCCCCGCTCTTTGAAGGCTTACCGTTAGAATCTTGCTATGCAATGAAAGTTCAACTCTGATTTTTCTTTGAGATTTGTGGAAGAAGAGAAAGGATAGCCGAGGAGGCTACTTATTGTCTCTAGGTTGTGCTAAGGTTTTGACAGATGTGATTTGGGCTGTAGGAATAGCAAGAGAAGATAATATAATTAAACTTTTCGGATATTAGATATACATCTGGAATATCATGTCATAGTACTCCAGACCGAAAACTAAAATACTTAAAAATTCAGAAATTCAGTCTCCTTGTATAATTGGATAAGTTTCAAAAAAATCCTATTTTCTAAACCTCTTAAAAGATTTTTTCAAAAATTTTCCAAATTATAACATAATGTTACTGGTGTGGAGAGCTTGGTATAGGTCCAATTGATGTCCTAAGAGGAAGTAAGTCAACACTGCGGATTATGGAGATGAAGACGAATAAGTCGTAATCGAGGATGCAAGTGATTCTGACTTTATCGAAGAAAGTGGAGATCACGTAGCTTGTGTTGTTAAGAAACTGCTCTGCAGCCAGAAGATCCCCGACAGCATCAAATCTTCTACTTAAGGTGTTCGATCAAGGACAAGGTATGCAATCTTAACATCAACAATGGAAGCTGCGAGAACATCGTGTTTAGAGCACTTGTAGATCATTTGAAGCTAGATACGAAGCAACATCATAATCCCTACGCCATGGGTGGATCAAGAAAGGCCCTTCTATTACAGTAAAAGATCTATGTCATGTTCCTATTTTCTTTAGCAAATTCTATCAAGACTTTGTTGCTTGTGATATTGTCGATATGGACAAATGTCACGTTCTTTTGGGGAGGCCATGGCAACATGATGTTGACGCGACCCACAAAGGTAAAGAGAATATTTATATATTTACTTGGAAGGGTAAGAGAATTGTCATGAAGCCAATTACTCCTACTCCAAAATCTGCAAAGCAAAGGATGTTTAAACTTGTATCAATATGCGATCGAGGCAAATCAAGATTTTGGGATCAGAATTTTCCTCCAACTGAGTTTGCTAAAGATGGCAGCGCTCATGGTTCTATTGATTGGAACTAGAGAACAAGTTCTTTTGAAGAGAGAGGGACTGATGTAGGAAGGCAGAGAATCAAGTCGACACACAACCAGGGACCAGACATAGGTCTCGATTGACTACCTAATCGACCGAATAATCCAGCTAAAGAAGTTGATCGACTACTCGGTCGACTGACTGAAAACAGAACAGAGAGCAGAAAAGGAGCCGGTCGTCCGGTCGACCGTCCAGAAGACAAGAAATGACCAGAGAATTGAGTATCCCATCCGATCGACCGCCCGGTCGACTAGCATTGCAAAACGGCCCAGCAGTCGACCACCCCGTCGACCGTCACTCGCGTATTAGCCCAATTCTAAGTTAGTTTAGGATTTTATCTTTCCTTATTTTGAATTTAAATTTCATAATTATATTCGAACTCTTTTGTAAGCCTATAAAAAGGCCATTTTATTTTTTATTTTGTATTCAATAATTATTCAGCTTTGATCAATAAACTTTGAGTTTATCTCCTCTATTGCTCGTGGATTCGAGTAAGTTGCTCGTGGATTCGAGTGTTGTACTCGTGGATTCAAGTGTTGTTTCCTACCTGAAAGATCCTTTCAGAGTTCGTGTTGAGCGTGTCAAGCAACAACCAATTGAGGAACCCAATTCAACAAAGAGAGATACACCAGAGAAGTACCCAAAATACAAGAATAATTAAATAAGAGAGAAAGTAAAATACAATATTTAACGAGATTCAGCAATTTGCCTACGTCCTCGAGGCAAGGGAGAGAGATCTTATTGATTCAACAATCAATTTTCACCACTTGAAGTCCATCAGTTTTCCCCTTACCCAATTTAAGTTGACCTTTTTATAGTTTATTAATATGCAATTATCATATTACAGGAATAGCAGGAGCATGACAGGTTCAGGAGTTATAGGAGTACATAAGTACTAGAAATACAGGTCACTGTATATATAATACAGGATAGCAGGACATGATTCCCGAAATATGATAATCGCAAGTCAAGTAGTAATATATTATGTGGCAAGATATAAGTGATAGCAAGCAGGTTTTAGGTGATAGCATGCAAGAGTCAGGTATCAAATAATAATATATCAAGTAATAAGCACAGTAGATATCACTATCGTATATCACAATACATGAAAACAATACTGATATAAGAGATCAGTATGAATACAAGAAAACGGTACCGGCATAGGAGATCAGTACGAATACGGGAAAATGCTACTGATATAGGAGATCGGTACGAATACAGGAAAACAATACAGCTTTGAAAAATAGTATCAGTAAAGATTTCAAACACTTCGCAGCCATCAATAAAAGAATAATAGTTGAACTGTCAAGCAGGTAAGCGGGCAAGCAGGTAAGCGGGCAAGCAAGCGAAGCAAAGCAGTACTGGGGACAAGATAAGTGAACATAGTTTTATCACCAAAGCGCCAGTGAAACTCAGGAATGACTCGGCGTAAGATGCGAGTCTAAAATTCGGCAGAATTTCGCCAGGCGTGTTTAGTGATAAAACGCTAAGCGCTAAGCTACCTTTCCAGGCATAGCTAGAAAGTTCAGAGGACTTTAATAAATCTCAGAGAGGTTAAACTCGATGGCTTAGTATGTACCTGAAGGAGATGTTAGTACCAAACAACATACATACATATATGACTAGCAGCCAAGATAACTGACAAGCGAGTAAGCCCGGAGGCTGAGCAAAACGGGGACATAGCTAAACAGTCCTTGACGAGGTTACGCAATTAAGCTCGGCTCACAACCACACGGTGTAGCTAGTAAAACCCTAGGGTTTGAGCAAAGCGAGAGCGTAGTAAGTCGTGCCTGACGAGATATCCAATAGGCTAATCACACAGTCATACGGCTTAGCTAGGCTCCCTGAAGCTAGAAACACAGGGAGTTTAGCCCCAAAGCTAATATAGAACCGCAGAGCGGTTATGTCCGGAGGCTGAGTCCGAAGGCTAACAACCACGAAGGGTTGGCCACACATGATAATAGAAGATATATCACAACAATATATAAGTACAGGAATTGAACTACACTATTACAACATTCGTCACACCAATACAGATACATGTCCACAGAATACGTGTACACACTCACACCAATACAATAACCAACACCGGTTACATATCCACAATATTGATACAATTACACATGTCCACTACAATTCCAACGATATAAACATACAGTCCCAGGAATACAATAAAAATCTCAAAATTATAATAAAAATACCCGTCGAATCGAGATACCCAGAAATGCGAGAACACTCGCCTAAATCTCAAAAAATGCCGTGAAACCTCGAAATCCCGAAACACGTGCACATGCGCGCGGGCAACACCCATAACATCACCAGGGGGATAGAGAGTATTTTGTGGAGAGAAAAAATAGAGAGAGGGATCAAGAGTGAAAAAGAAAAGAGAGCTAGAAAGAAAAAGGGGGAGAGGAAAGAGACGGTCGGCCATGGCCGACCAAGAGATGGCCGACGACAGCCCTAACTGCTGGCGCTTCCTAACAGAGGAGAGAGAGAGGTTGAGGGTGGAGAGAGAGAAAGAAGAGAGAGAAAGATAGGGAACAGGGAGGGGAGAAAGAGAGAGAGGAGGGAGAGTGGGGGGAGAGAGATCTAGGAAAGAGAGGAGAGATGCAAGAGAGAGAGATGAACTGGCCGATGCGACAACCGGCCAGGTGGCCGGCGGCGGCTCTGACCGCCATGACTAGGATCCAGAGGAGAGAGAAAGAGGGAAAGAAAGAAAAGAAAAAGAAAGAAAGAAGAAAAAAAGGAGGAGGAGGAGGAAGAAGAAGAAGAAGTAGAAGAAAAAGAAAGAGAAGGAGGAAAGGGGGATGGTCGGTGATGGTCCCACGGTGGAGGCGGGGGTACCTTGGTGGCGACAAATCTGAGGAAAGAGGAAGAAAGAAGAAGAAGAAGAAGAAGAAGAAGAAGAGAAGAGAAAAAGGAAAAGGAAAAGAAAAAGAAGAGGAAAAATAAAAAGTGATTGAAGGAGAGGGGGCTCGTCCAATGTGAAATTCTGGCAGTGTGCGAAGACGGGGCAATGAGGTTTTATGACAGACTTGAATGGAATGATTTACCTATTACAGTGTGATACTTTTTAGCAAAAATTTGTGAAATTCTTGATTTTCTTATTATTAAAGAAAAAACATATTACAGTAGTGATTGTCACATGCATTTTTGTTATGAAATCACAAATACACAATAGTCATTGGATTGACAACTTTATTCACTGAGCTGTTTAGCTTAATTCATTCCTTTAAAAACTTTCAGTTTAAACAAAGGTAAGGGGCTCGCTTGAAGTCGGGATTATTCTGATATGAAAGAATAATTTCTCGTGGAAGATTTGAATAATTTCTTTTGACATATCTCTTCTTACATGCTTATATTTATAAATTTTGGGACTCTGCTATATGTAACTGTGTATAGAAACATGTTAGAACTTTGAGTTGGGCTTGATATGTAATGAAGGATGTGTAGTGTGACATTTAATCTGAACTTTAGCTTGAGACATGTTATGTGTTCATGTATATAATGAAGATCAGTGTTGGTGGATAGTGACGTTGGATATATGCATATTGTTGACTTGCAAGGATTTGGAATTTAAGTAGGCGAGGTCGAGCCGAAATGATATTGTATATTGTGTGAGATGTTATATATTGATAAGTAGGCTGTGTTATTCGAAATCTGAGTTACAGTATAGATGTGGATTCTAAAATTTAAAAGGAGGTGCTTCCGAAATTTTCAATAGTAGAAAAGATTTCGAACAATTTGAATTTATTTAAAGTTAATTTGGTGATTTATTACCTAGGGTCGTTACACTGCCTTCCCCGCCTGCCCCACTGTCCCTGCTTCGTCCCCCTGCCACACGCTCCCTCCCCCGCCTCCTCCCCACGTCACAGTCTCTGTTCGTTCGGGAGGTGCATGGGCTGGCTAGAGGAGAGGGTGTGGGGCCGGGAGGCGAGGAGGGAGGGGAGGCGGGCGAGGAGGGGGGGCGGTGGGGCGTGCGACTGGGGAGGCGGGGAGGCTAGGAAGCGAGGAAGGAAGGCGGGTGGCGAGGAGGGGGCACCGCCGTTTGCCAGAAAAGAAAGAATAAAGAAGGGTATTTGGACTTTTTCACAAGGGTAGCTGTGTCCAAAAATATAATGACACACTTGTAATAATTTGTGAGGTGCCTTCATCCTTTTCGGGTGACTGTTCTCCAAATTAGCTGGCAATTTTGCAATTCCTACCCAACTGAAGGCTGTATTTTAACCTCATTAAGCCCCCCTAAAAACTATTTGCAAATGGCACTCCACTTGTTAAGCGACGTAAGCCGGTGGATAAGATAACCATTAAGCCCAGCGAAATGACAGGGGCTAAAGGACAAAAGAGATATAAACTGGGGACTTTTTGGAAATTTTTATAAGATCTATAATCCTGCCACCAACTGTTATGTACGCGCTGAATCTTCTCTGTCCTTTTTTTTAAAAAAATTGCAAAATCTTTGAATTTTTTGCCAGCTCACGCGAGGCGCAAAACTGAGTACATTTTTGAGTAACGAGGTAAAAGAAAATTTTGGTCCTTCAAAATTTTCTTTTTAAAACACCCACCGTCACTATTATGTTTGTCCATTACGGCCCCCACGTGTGTGCGACGGTGGTCCCTTGCAGTGCACGGATTCAATGCGTTGGGAGTCTGGACTCGCAACTTGAGGAGCCAAGGTCTATACGCTTTGATGTTCCTCAGGACCTCAACCACAACAAGATATTGACCTCCATGGTTTATCTTTTTTCTTTTTTATTTTTTATACAGAGATATGACATAGAGTTTGCAATCACCTCCAGATTAATTTTTTGCACATCACAGTCTGATCTCTCGACTGTGATGAGAAAATTTGGAGCATAGTCTCATATGAAAAATATCACCCCTCATGAAATTTAAACCGACGATCTCAATAGTTATTGTCGAGTGTATCTAATGGTCTACAAAGGAGACTGCACACTTGCTTAGTACTGGGAGATCTATGTGTGAGAGAAATGTTTAGCTTTTCCAAAGTCCTAAATCACTCACCATATCTCTAGCTTTTCCAAAGTCACTTATTACAACAAAGGCCAAGAAAAACACGAAATCAATTGCAGTGTAGCCAAGAAAATATTGAACCTACGCACAGAAGCGAAGGAGGAGGAGAATCTATTATAATTAATATGAGAAGTACAAAATGTGGAGAACTCCTAAAATCCTAAACCTAATATAAAACTCTATCAAACCCTACTCTGACAAGAAAGGAAAATAAGAGAAAGGGAGGGAGGGAGGGAGAATTGACCATTATTCATAAATTTCAACCGAAGTTAAAGAATCAATTGAGTTTAGAAAATAAAGCAGATGAGTTATACAAAATATGAGGCTGATGAAAGTGTTGACCAGTACAATCGTTATGTTTAGAAAATTATTGCAATACTTGAGTCAACTAAGCAATTAAGAATTGAAATCATAATCATGCAAACACACTTTTTGAGTCAAAATATTAGGATCCACTATAAAAAAAAAAATGGTTTAACATTGTATAGCTAATAAAGAGGAAATAACGAGAAGAAACTAATACCATATGATGTAATCACCCACAACTTTTGAAGAAGATAATAGATCAAAACCCAACATGAGTTGAAGACGTAAGTGTTGTTCAATCTGCTAATCGTTGCTCTAATGTGATGAATGGATCTCTTGTCGTGGAAGAAGAAGAGTTTAAAATGAGTGGGATCATCAGTGCTCTAATACCATAAAATAAAATAAAAA
This sequence comes from Agave tequilana, assembly GCA_038442645.1. Taxonomy (NCBI): domain Eukaryota; kingdom Viridiplantae; phylum Streptophyta; class Magnoliopsida; order Asparagales; family Asparagaceae; genus Agave; species Agave tequilana. The sequence continues at coordinate 31,137 of JAVJIF010015421.1, read as the reverse complement.
TGAAAGAAAACAGAAGATGCAAACAAGGATTTAACATGGTTTGGCAAAGCCTACATTCATGGTGATAAACCATCTCTCTATTTCATTCATATGGATTTCTCCGATGTATCACTAAATTATATAACTATTACATGACACAAACTTAGAACTCAATGAAAGGAAAATTCTTTTACAAAACACATACTAGAATACAAATACAACAAAAATTCAAAAAGATACTGAATATATTAAAGACACATAAAACATAAACTTAACTAATTTAAGGAGAATTTGAATGCTTTCCAAAGACCACATAATCCGTGTTCATATACCACATAAGCAAGTCCACCTTAATAATTCATGTCACATAATCCGTGTTGATCTAAGTTTCGAGAAAAAACTTTTAGCTGCATGTTAAAACACCTCTTTTTGGGAGATGCCTTAATGTCTCAAATGTTCCCTTTTGCGTAGAGAAGCTGCTGCTTTGACCTGAAAGAAGAAAATTAGTAGAAAAATCGTGATCGCTGCTTGCAATGTCTCCTCGAAACCTGCGAAACATAAACTAGAGATTCTATATTCCGGAGAAAGGGATGCCCATATTCGGAAGCAAAATCTTCAACTTAACCTCGCAAGACAGAAAATAAAGGGGATTAGAAAAATGAAGTGTAAAAGATCTGAAGAAAAAGAAACATAAAAAAAATAGCAAACTACACTTGCCAGCAGAGAGTCCGATGGGATTAATAACCCTACCCCTAAAAATGTAGATAACTAGGTCCTATGAAGAATGACTACATGCAAAATGGAATAAAAATGTAAAAAGGTCCTATGGAGAATGACTACATGCAAAATGGAATAAAAATGTAAAAAGATTAAAAAAAAAAAAAAGAGTGTGAAGAAAGCTTTTCTAAAACGGGTTGATCCCCGCTCTTTGAAGGTTTACCGTCAGAATCTGGCTATGCAATGAAAGTTAAACTCTGATTTTTCTTTGAGATTTGTGGATGAAGAGAAGGGAAAAAGAGAGTGATGAAAGCTTTTCTAAAATGGGTTGATCCCCGCTCTTTGAAGGCTTACCGTTAGAATCTTACTATGCAATGAAAGTTCAACTCTGATTTTTCTTTGAGATTTGTGGATGAAGAGAGAGGATAACCGAGGAGGCTACTTATTGCCTCTAGGTTGTGCTAAGGTTTTGAAAGATGTGATTTGGGCCATAGGAATAACAAGAGAAGATAATAAAATCGAACTTTTAGGATATTAGATATTCTGCATCTGGACTATCGTGTCATAGTACTCCAGACCGAAAACTAAGATACTTAAAAATTCAGAAATTCAGTCTCCCTATGTAATTGGATAAGTTTCAGAAAATCCTATTTTCTAAACCTCTCAAAAAAAATTTCAAAAGTTTTCCAAATTGTAACATGATGTCCAATGCACCTTCTAGAACAATAGCGTCTAGATGGCCACGTGGGACATATAAGGAAAACCTGCTTGGTAGCAATTCTGGTGAATTTAAATTATTTTAAAAGACTGGGTGACCATGACATGGTTGTCAGATGTCTAGTTAATTACAAGATATGCCACCAACTTAAATTCTTTATGTCTTTCAGATACGAAATCGGATTTCGATGATATAAAATGATTTGGAAAGATTATGAAGAACCTTATAAGATGATTAGTACCATGGTCTAAGATCTGGCACAGGTGAACTGTAAAATGATCAGAATTCCCCAGCCTTTAGCGGGTTTGGGAAATTTTCAGATAAAAAGGAGAAAATATAGAAAAATAAGAGAATGATGAATTTGATGAAAGGAGCTGAGTTTAGGTAGTTTTAGGGTAAAAACAAGCATAAAAAGAATCTCATGACTGTGAAATGTGTTGGCCCAAAGGCCTATCACCCTAGTTTTGATGATGATCAACTCATGAAGTTATGTTTACTAATGATCTTGTGTTTAATTAGTGACAGATTCATTATCAAGATCTTAGTAGGTGCATAGCTCAACAAAGGATAAAATGTCAAGATTTAGAGCTAGCACGGTATGATCTAAGGAGTTTTGGATCAAGCTTGGACCAAGTCAAGAAGATGAGAAGCCTTCAAGTGAAGACTTCAAGAAGATGAAGACTTGTGTCTAGGTATAAGATTTTATTTTTGTTTTAGATAAAATTTAAAGGATAGAATAGTTGGTGGATTGCTCAAGTATATATCACACACACACTCTTGATTTACTTGTCTTTCATAAAAGAATTTTCAGATTTAGAAAAGACTTTCTTTTTGGAAAAACATGTTTTGGAAAAATATTGTTTTAGAAAAATACAGTTTTTATCATGAGCCAAATATTTCCAAGTTACAAAAATAGTCCAATCTTTTATAACATGCCTTGATTTTGTGCAAGCATATTTGTATATCAAAGTATATTGGTAAAACTATTTTTGTAGAATTTCTATGTATTTATGGGATTTTATATGAGCCAAAAGACTAACTTTTTAATCCCAGAAAACTGTTTTCAGGCTTCAGATAGTTGACTTGCAACCTTAGTAGTCGACTAATCCTGAAGTCGGCCGACCGGACCGGTCGACCGACGTGCACGGATGTGCACGCCTTTGTGCACTGGAGAACGGTCGACCGTTCCGGTCGACCGCTTCAGAGAGCTCTGCTCTCTGGAAAGTTCGGCCGACCGCACGGGTCGACCGACAGAGAGTTCGCTCTCTGCTCCAGTTGCTCGGTCGACTCGGGCGGTCGACCGTGGCTCCAACGGTCGGATTTCTGACCGTTGGCGGTCGACCGCACGGGTCGACCGGCAGCTCTGACAGACCCCAACGGCTATATTTTTCTGGCCTATAAATTTGGGAGTTTGGTCATTATTTTGAGCCAAGATTTTGGAGACTTTTAGAGCCAGTTTTTCCCATTCTTTCAGAAGAGTTTTTCTCCACAAAATAGAGAGCTAATACTTCCAATCTAAAGGGAGTTTTATTTAGAGTGTGTTAAAAGAGATTTCCTGAGTTTTTCACCAAAGTTCCAATCCTTACTTTTCTCACACAAACACTTGAGAAACCATTGTCTATTCATCTTATAGGAGTGTTGTAGTGAGAGCTTTTATTGGTGATCAAGTGTTTAGATCACCAAGAGATCATTTCTTGTACTTTGAGGAGGCGGACGTGTGTGTCCGCGTTGTTTCGAGTTCGAGTGCGAACTTGTTGTACGAGGTGCGGCCTCGGCGAGCCGGTGGGCTTGCGGTGTGTACGGGACTAGGGAGTCCGAGGGCTTGTAGGTGTTGCGGCACCGAGGAGAGATCCATTGGGATCTTGCATAGTGGAAATCCTTCGTGTGTCGAAGGCGGGGATGTAGAGCAAGTGTGCTCGAACCTCGAAACATACCTTTGTGTTTGCGATTGCCATTTCTCTCTCTCTCTCTTGTTTATATCTTGCATTCAATTATTGTCTATCTTTATATGCTTGATATATTCATTTGTACTTAATTGATATATACTTGCTTGGGATTGTTGCTAACACTTGTATTCAACCAAGAGAGCCAACGCGGCACCTCAACCCATTCAAGGGGAATCTAGAGGAGTTTGTCCAGAGCCCTTCACGGGGAATTCGGCAACACTCTTTCGTTATACGTGGTGTTTAGTGTAAAAGTTTTAATTAGGTCATAATTAGTTTTAGCTTCCGCATTATTTGACATTTAGTGACCATTAGATTAGCCATCACCTATTCACCCACCTCTAGGTGAACTTACAATTGGTATCAGAGCTAGTGCTCTTGATATTGGGTCTAACAACCTAGAGTTAAAGATCCTCATTTTAGGCTAATCACAATATTTTGTACACACACTATGGAGTTCATGTCACCACCCACCTTTGACATTCTTAACATCCAAATTTGGAAAGTTAAGATGTCATTGTACCCAAAGCCTTAGGCATTCATGTTTATCTTGCCACTACTAATAATGCATATTGTTTAAATGGTAAGAATAGTGAGGCTAATACAAAAGCCCTACATGCTTTAAGATCTACCCTAAATGATGTTTATTTATCTAGGGTTGCTAATCTTGATTTGGCTTTTGTAGTATGGAACACCCTCACCTCCCTTGGCGAAAAGGATCTATACTATGCGGGGAGCGATTCGGATGTTGGAAGCAACACCTCCAACTTGTGCTATATGGTCCAAGGGGATAACCCCCTTGAGGTAAACTCCGAATCCGACGATGAGGACATGTCATATGATGAGCTTACTACCTTTTGTCAACTTGTGCTAGAGAAATATGACATGATTAAAAAAGAAAATAAAAATTTGAAAAAGAACATTGCTTGCATGCACATAGAACAAGATTCATTTAAATCTAACATTGCATGTTTAGAAAAAGATAATAAAAATTTGAAAAAGAATTTTGATGCCATGCTTAATGAAAAAGATTCATTAGAAAATAAAATAGCATGCTTAGAAAAAGGAAATGTAGATTTGAAAAATGAGAATGTTCCCTTATGTCTAAACTAAATGATTTGTGTGAAGGGAACACTATTTTGAAGGATAAAATTGATTTGGTGGAAAAACAAAAAGAAGTTGTTTTTCAAGAAAATAATTCTTTAAAAAGAAAGATTTGTGAACAAGAAAAAGATTTTGTCTCGAAAAAGAAAAAGAAAAATGATTCTTTATCTCATCATGCTTTTCATGCCACCACTAATGAGATTAAGAATTTGAAAAATAAAATGGATGGTTTGAGTTCCACTTTGAACTCTTGTGCTTTTAATCATTCTAGGTTGGAGTCAATGTTTTCAAAGAAACAAACTTCACACATTCATGCACATCATAACCATGCATTTGCTTATGTTGCACAACATGATCACACTCCTACACATAAGCATACTAAGGTGTACGTATGTACACATTGTGGCCGCAAAGGCCATTTAACAAAGTTTTGTTATGATAATATTAATTCTCTAAATTTTGCTAATAAAAGATTTTGGGTTCCTTACAAGTCTAACCCCAAAGGACCCAAGAAAATATGGGTATCAAAACTCTCACCTTTTGCTTTTGATGTAGGTGAGGGCTCTCACACGACGTGAGAGGATTGGTGCCTTGGTAGTAGATGCAATGGACTTTGTGGACACATCTTAGACGCATCACTATCAAGGAAGCTTGGTGGGACAACCACCATATTTGGAGCTTTGGAGTTGGTAACAATGTCTAAACTCCTACTTTTTATGTACATGCTTTTAATTTCATATATCTTATAGCATGTTCATATTTTTGTGCTTCATGTGGTATTTACATGCTTAGATGTAGAATGTGTCAAACTTGCATGTATACATATACAAATAGTGAATTACAATTGATTCATATACATTTACTCTTCATGCTCATTTGTATCCACTATATGCATATGTATAGACTAGTTTTGATGATTCTCTTTTATACATGTTTTTGTCTATTTTTATGCTTTACTTCATGTATATGTATTATTAATTCAAATCTAATAAATATACATGTATACCCGTGAGTCACTTGCCTTCATGCAAACATCATTAATAGACTCTTTTATTTGGGATATGTATGCATATTGTTAGAATTGGATAAATCATACATATACCTAGAAGTTTGTTGATTTTATGAAAAATGATTTTGAGTTAAATTGTTAAAAAAAAAAATGTGACTTATGATCTTTTTGAGCTTCATTGACTATTTTCATAAAAATACTAGTTACATGATCGTTTAACACTCACACTTTTGTTAAAATCATTTTTGAGCTTTATAGACCATGAGTGCTTAAATTTTTGTGTGTCTAGTTATGTTTATGCAAAAACATAAGATTTGATATATTTGAAGGATCTTTAACTAGTTTTTTAAAAACAATTTATACTAGTTATTTATTCTTCAAATAGTTTTTAAGATTGTCACATGATTCTATTGTTCTCAAAATTTATTTGATGCTTTATGATTTGAATATTAGTTTATATGTTAGTTTTTGTCAACACTAGGATTTATACTTGTACATATCGTGGGCCACAAATAAATCTATTTATATTTGTGCTTGAATGCTTATTTGAACCCATGAAATGTGCTTGTATTGCTTGGTTTTGATGATACATACATTTTTAAACTTGTAATCCCACTTTTTGGATTTGATTTATGATCATGTGTTTTTCATTTCATGTATATGTGTATTTTGTTAAACTTTAAAATATACATGTATACCTCTTGAGTCATTTGCCTTTAATGCAAATCTATTTATATGGACTCAATTGTGTTTAAGAGATATGTATGTATACTTATTTGTTGTCAAAACATACATATTTCTTGAAATATAAATTTTTTAAAAAAAAATGTGTGATGATTTTCATGTCTTCATGATTTAAAGGAATATTGAGATTAATTGATATTTTTACTTTATTCCTTACTTGAAGGATTCCGTACTAGTTTTAAAACATTTTCATATTAACTAGTGCAAATTCTTCATATGGTAGAGTATATAATAAGCTTACTCTTCAATTGGTATCATTGGATATTTTTCAATTGGTATCAATATGATTTCTATATACTCACATTTTGATTGTATGTATGAATGCTTTCAAATTCAAATTATATCAAATTCTATTGGTATTCTCTTTTCATACATATATGTGTTATTTGTGCTTAGTGAAAATTATCTTACACTTGTCTTACATATTTAAAGCACAATGCATATGCTAAGCTTAATTTAACTTTCAATTGTTCTTAAAGCTTATGCAATATGTTTTCAAGATTGATATCAAAATTCAAAAAATATATATGTTGATTTGATATCTCAAAATGTGTTTCTTGAGAAAGTTCAAATTTTTGTTTTGATAAAGAAAAATTCAAAATTTTTGATTTGTATTCCTATATGCAAGGAGAGCTTAACATCTCTCTTACATATAGATTCATGTTGAGTATATTATAAATTGAGGAGCTTGACAACTCTTCTTTATATGATATACGTGTGTAGGGGGAGCTTCACATCTCCTCTTATGCATTACATAATATGTGTTATGTGAGTTAGGGCTTGTCATCCCTTCTTCATGTAATGCATATGTGTAGGAAAGCTAACTTAGCGTCTTCCTCTTCATGAATGTATATCGCATATCAACTCATGAAGTTATGTTTACTAATGATCTTGTGTTTAATTAGTGACAGATTCATTATCAAGATCTTAGTAGGTGCATAGCTCAACAAAAGATAAAATGTCAAGATTTGGAGCTAGCACGGTATGATCCAAGGAGTTTTTGGATCAAGCTTGGACCAAGTCAAGAAGATGAGAAGCCTTCAAGTGAAGACTTCAAGAAGATGAAGACTTGTGTCTAGGTATAAGATTTTGTTTTTGTTTTAGATAAAATGTAAAGGATAGAATAGTTGGTGGATTGCTCAAGTATATATCACACACACACTCTTGATTTACTTGTCTTTTCATAAAAGAATTTTCAGATTTAGAAAAGACTTTCTTTTTGGAAAAATATGTTTTGGAAAAATATTGTTTTAGAACAATACAGTTTTTATCATGAACCAAATATTTCCAAGTTACAAAAATAGTCCAATCTTTTATAACATGCCTTGATTTTGTGCAAGCATATTTGTATATCAAAGTATATTGGTAAAACTATTTTTGTAGAATTTTTATGTATTTATGGGATTTTATATGAGCCAAAAAGACTAACTTTTTAATCCCAGAAAACTGTTTTCAGGCTTCAGATAGTCGACTTGCCAACCTTAGTAGTCAACTAATCCTGAAGTCGGCCGACCGGACCGGTCGACCGACGTGCACGGATGTGCACGCCTTTGTGCACTGGAGAACGGCCGACCGTGCCGGTCGACCGCTTCAGAGAGCTCTGCTCTCTGGAAAGTTCGGCCGACCGCACGGGTCGACCGACAGAGAGTTCGCTCTCTGCTCCAGTTGCTCGGTCGACCCGGGCGGTCGACCGTGGCTCCAACGGTCGGATTTCTGACCGTTGGCGGTCGACCGCAGGGGTCGACCGGCAGCTCAGACAGACCCCAACGGCTATATTTTTCTGGCCTATAAATTTGGGGGTTTGGTCATTGTTTTGAGCCAAGATTTTGGAGACTTTTAGAGCCAGTTTTTCCCATTCTTTCAGAAGAGTTTTTCTCCACAAAATAGAGAGCTAATACTTCCAATCTAAAGGGAGTTTTATTTAGAGTGTGTTAAAAGAGATTTCTTGAGTTTTTCACCAAAGTTCCAATCCTTACTTTTCTCACACAAACACTTGAGCAACCATTGTCTATTCATCTTATAGGAGTGTTGTAGTGAGAGCTTTTATTGGTGATCAAGTGTTTAGATCACCAAGATATCATTTCTTGTACTTTGAGGAGGCGGACGTGTGTGTCCGCGTTGTTTCGAGTTCGGGTGCGAACTTGTTGTACGAGGTGCGGCCTCGGCGAGCCGGTGGGCTTGCGGTGTGTACGGGACTAGGGAGTCCGAGGGCTTGTAGGTGTTGCGGCACCGAGGAGAGATCCATTAGAATCTTGCATAGTGGAAATCCTTCGTGTGTCGAAGGCGGGGATGTAGAGCAAGTGTGCTCGAACCTCGAAACATACCTTGTGTTTGCGATTGCCATTTCTCTCTCTCTCTCTCTTGTTTATATCTTGCATTCAATTATTGTCTATCTTTATATGCTTGATATATTCATTTGTACTTAATTGATATATACTTGCGTGGGATTGTTGCTAACACTTGTATTCAACCAAGAGAGCCAACGCGGCACCTCAACCCATTCAAGGGGAATCTAGAGGAGTTTGTCCAGAGCCCTTCACGAGGAATTCGGCAACACTCTTTGGTTATACGTGGTGTTTAGTGTAAAAGTTTTAATTAGGTCATAATTAGTTTTAGCTTCCGCATTATTTGGCATTTAGTGACCATTAGATTATCCATCACCTATTCACCCCCCTCTAGGTGAACTTACAAAATGATCAAAAATAGGGTATCAACAAATTGCGCCCCTTAGTTCTCTTGTCAAAAATGACATGGACTTCCCTAGGGATCAAATTTGTCTCTGAAGTAGTGAGCATTTCACAGAGCAAAAATAGTGTGGATCTAAAGGACGCGAGGCAGAATAGTAAAAATACCTATACGAGGACAAAAGTCACAAAGTCTCATACTATTCAACAGGATATAATCCACAGAGCGAAACAGAATGCTAATTGAATTCACAAACTTGACGAGATTGAAGTCACAAACTTGACGAGAGTGTTTTTCTGCATATGACAAGAAAGTGAGAGAAAATGAGACAGGTTGGGGGACGTGATGCCAGAAAATAAGATAGCCTCAAAGCACCAAGTTCGGGGGACACAATCCACAAAACAAACTGGTAAGAACGAAGATCAGGAGGACGTGATGCCTAAAGCAAATCAAAATTAAAAACTGTACTAATTCGAGGGATATAATCCACAGTACGAACTAGCCAGGAGGAATAAAAAAGATAATGTTAATCTAGAAGAAACACGTGACTGCAAGTTGGCTTAAACAAAAATTGCAACGATACAGGAGATATGATCCACAAACGAGTAGGGCAAGAAAGTGGGACATAATCTACGAAATAGGTGTGAAATGTCAGTTCCACCGAGAGACCTGAAAACAGTCAAAGGCTCAAACATATTTATGCATGTAAGGTTATTTTCGAGAACATTTGATATGCCAGAATGTAAATTTTATTTTGAAGAAAAATGATGCAATTTTGAAAACAGGCATCTTTCCTTTACTCGTAGTAATGACTATAGGGGTGACTAGATCATTACTACTTGCAATTGAGGTTTTCGAAGATCTAAAACAAAAAATGCGATGGTCATTTGAATGACTATTGTTGTTGTTGATTCCGTGGGTCAATTTGGACATAATACTTGATATCTAATTCATCATATGTTGACATCTTTTTGCTTTCATCAGGCCACGGCTTCTTTTTTGCTTGCATATAACGCCCCCATCTCACGGATACGGGGACGCCACAGAGACGTACATACGTAAGAAGAAAATACCTTCATGTATGTACGTTAAGTCTCTGTACAGGAAATAAATACCATATATACAATTATTCTAGCATTAAATAAGTAGAAGAATACCTGCAAAAAGGTCAGTGATCATAATAAATATGAAAATATATGTAAATAAGAAAATAAAAATAAAATAATAAAGATACTTATGAATAATATAGGTGATGAGTCTTCTATTTATATCCCGTGAAATATCAGTACTACAATATCCTCGATTTTCAACCTGGGCATGCAAACCCAATGTCATCAAAAAGCGACCTAGTAAGTGGTAAAATAAATAAGCAGATGATTTATATTATGGTAATTGTATAACCACAATAATATATAATATAATTTAATTATCACTGATACAATATAATTATACTAACGATCGGTATAAATAATACAAAGGTTATATTCACAATATAACAGTAGTAATACCTAGCATGCATGTTACAACAATGTTATCTCTACAATATTTTTCATTTATATAACATTAATATCAATTATATTATCGGAAAGAGTCGTACATACATCACATAATGTTATATTATTATGTTCTTATAATTAATAAGAGTTATATTATTTATATGTTATTATCAATATGTGGAGTAAGATACAATATTTAGTGACATATCAATATAATCAACTTGTGTAAGTAACATATATCATCTTTTAATATTTTTCATTTAAGATTTAAACTCTAGTAATAATAGTATAATGGTATCGTGAATAATATAAATAATATGAACATGTATACATGAATTACACATAACAAGCATACTAATATAAAGAAAACACATGGAACATGGAATACATAGAATGCAAATTATATGTATACATGAATTGTTTGTCTGTGAAGCATATAAGAAGTGCAAAGTATACATGTGACATGATGGTAGATAAGATAACAGAAAGTGTAACAAGTATAAATGAACAATAATAACATGTATCGAACAAGTCATCTTATTTACACAATAATAACAATCAGTACCGCCTGATATTTTAATCAATCTCTTTCAGTGTCTCATACCATTTGCAGTTCATATCAGAGCCCGTACTCCAACCGATCTCATCCAAACATGGCATACGGGTACCATTATCCGAACACGAGAGTGACCAAATAACAAATGTTCCCGACCTCACTATTGTTTATATTGTTTTATTATGTTAATTGAAAACTCAACGGTGGAGGAGCTCTAATCGGGTGGGTGTACCTCATATACCCGAGATCATGATCCTAAACAGACTCCTGGCTGCTGAGACCAGGACCCTCGCCAAGAGGGACAAGAAACGAGAGCTCATGGAACTATATACAATTGGTAATCAGCACTACCATCCCCTACAGTGGGATAAATATAGATCCAAGACATCCACCCGATAAGATCTAGTCAACCATCAAGTCTGTCCCAACCCATGTTGTATTTATTATATTTAAACTACATAGTGTATCAGGAACAAGAGCAGTGCATGGTACATGTAATACGACAATAGGACATGAGCTTTATTGATATCATGAAATAATGGGAAATGAAAAACAAGAGATGTGGGATTAGAGGTGGAGGTGGCCCCCGCGGCTTATATCCATGTGGCACTTAGTTCCACATATCGTATATCAATAGCACTCATGTCTAGTAATCAGAGTATCATATCGATATTAATAGCAGGAAACAATCGTGCAACAGGAATATAGAATATCCATAAAATAAAAATAGTGATTCATACAACAGAAATACAGATTTAATCAATGCACGTATATAGACGAATCTATGTAACAATGATATGAGAACATAAGCTAATAGCATCCATGCGATGGTGATATGTATATGAAATATTGGTGTTCAGTGTGATAGAGCATCCGTGTAACGGTGATACGAACACATGAAATAACAGTGTCAAGTGTAACAAGTATATACATAAAATATAATGTCCAGTGTACTGGAGTGTCCGATGTACTAGATGATACAAGTACATAAAATAACAGTGGTCCAGTATAATAGAATATCCATACAGCGGTGACAGTGTTAAGGTGACATGTGTAATAAGACATGTGTCAATAGATGTATATATCAGTATTTATTATAAAGATTTTATTATTATCAACATGATCGATATCACTAAGTAATTAAACACAATTATCTAGGTTACCATATTTAAATTATCAATTTAATTATAAATCTGAATTTTCTTTATCTACATCTTTTAATTACTTATATAATAGATAATTCACCTATATTTTTATTAAATCAAGAAACATAATAATTATTATTTTATTGACATGTTTAAAGAGCAATAAGACATATTATAATTACAGTGATTTACCGATAATCACATTTTATTAAATAATAATTACAGTAATTTACCGATAATCACATTTTATTAAATAAAGCAATCAATTAATTTCATTCAACAAGATAAAATATAATTTATAAAAGAAAAATACTAACTTAGACGATCACAACGGCTCAAGAATCGCCCAGATCAGACTCCAGATGCTTAAGATATCATCCGAGCACTAAAACCAATAAAAATGGGTTAAATATGAAATAATAATATTTAAATTGTAAATAATCTAAATGGCTAGGGGTTTTATGAAAAATATCTTTATTTAGTTTGGAAGTGGGTTTGAGTTGCTAACGGGTCGGGTTTAGATCCAATAACCCGAACCCAGTAGTAAGTTAAGTAGATGAGGTTTAAGTTAATGGGTGGGGTCAGTTATTGGGTTTGTATCCAATATTAGGATAGCGAATAAGAGAGGGTGAGAAGAGAGATAGAGAACGAAAGAGAGAGAAGGCGGTGACAGGACTGGGCTGGCCTCGCTGGCTTACCGAAGGTGGCGGCGACTTCGCCAAGACGGTGGCGGCGGCGGTCTAGCCGCCAGCATAGCGGGGGGGGGGGGGGAAGAGAGAAACTGAGAGAGGAAGTAGAGAAAGGAGAAAGGGAAGAGAGGAAAAAGAAGAAGAGGGGAAAGAGGAGTAGGAGGTGGTGGTGGTGGTCTGAGCGGGTTAGACGGCAGAGCCGGGTCAGGGGCAGCGGCGGTCTCCATAGCCGCCGGCGACAGGCAGGCAGCAAGCAGGGTAGAGAGAGAAGTGAAAGATGAAAAAGAAAGAGAAAGAATAGAGAAAGAAAGAAAATAGAGAAAAAGAAAGGGGGATTTGGGTTAGTTGGGCCTGCCGACGGTCGACGGTGAGTAGAGCGAGGGAGAGAGTGTAAGAGAGAGATGTAGGAAAGGAGAGAGGGAATGGAAGTGAGGGAGAGAGGGGGTGAGATAAAGAGAGAATTATATGAGAGGAGAGGGAGAGAGACAGAGAATTAGAGGGAGGATGAGGTGGTGGAAGTGAGGCGGTGGAATTGGATCGGCTTGGTGAGGAAGAAAAGAAAAGGATAGGTGGAGAAGAAAAGAATAAAAATAATTATTTAATATTATTTTATCCGATAAAATTTGACTAGTCCAGAATAGTTTCCAAAAAAATTTTAAAATAGAAGATATTACACTGAGGAGTAATGTGAAATCAGATTCAAGAAAATCAGTTTGATTTACAAATTAAAAATCCTGAAATCGATCGGTGATTTGGCTGGATTTTGTACTATTTCAAAAAATTTCAAAAATGCGCTAAAATAGAAAATATGATTCTGATAATTTGAAAGTATATTCTAGAAATTCAACTCTATTTTTAAATTAAAAATCCTGGAGTCCATTAGTGATATCGGTCGGCACTGAATTCAAATATTTTTCAAAATAATCTAGAAAAATCTCATAAAATTCTAAAAAATCTAAAATATTAAGAAATAATATATGGAGCTGAAATCGGTTCAGTCTAACTACTAAAAAGGTCAAATCAAATACGTACACCGTATCGAGTACTGATACTGTAACACGTATATCTAGAGCTCGGGGTTATATTGCATACTTAACGTGTTGACCCGAAGGCCCATCACTCTAGTTTTGATGATGATCAACTCATGTAGTTATAGTACTAATGATCTTGTGTTTAATTAGTGACAGATTTATGTCAAGATCTTAATAGGTGCATAGCTTCAACAAAGAATTTAAAGCCATATTTTGGAGCTAGCACGATGTTTGGACCAAGTCAAGAAGGCTTCAAGTGAAGACTTCAAGAAGTTGAAGACTTGTGTCTAGGTTGTTTTATAAGATTTGTTTTAGATATAATGTAAAGGATAGAATAGTTGGTGGATTGCTCAAGTATACCATGCACACACACTCTTGATTTAGTTTGTTTTAGAAAAGAATTTTCATTTGGAAAAATACTATTTTGTTTTTGGTTTTCAAGTTTACATGTTTTATCTAAAACCAAGTTTAGAGCTTAATGTCAAAAACATAGATATTTCACCAGTTTGTGTAGTAGATCATATCCATGCACCATATGCTTTAATAGTGTTTAGAATATCTTGTTTTTGTATTTGGTGAAGTTTTGGAAAAACAAGTTTTAGAAAAATCATGTTTTGGAAAATACTGTTTTTTTTGAGCCAATATTTCCAAGTTACAAAAATAGTCCAAATCATTTGTAACATGCCTTAATTTTGTGCAAGCATGTTGTTTATCAAAGTATATTGGTAAAACTATTTTTGTAGATTTTTCAGTATTTTATGGGATTTTATTTCAATCAAAAAGACCAAGTTTTAAATCCCAGTTTTCTGAACTGGCTTCAGCCGGTCGACCGAACCGGTCGACCGACGTGCACAGACGTGCACGCCAGTTCTGGCGGGAGGGCCGGTCGACCGACCCGGTCGACCGTCCAGAGAGCTCTGCTCTCTGGAAAGGCCCCGGGCGGCCGGGCGGCCGACCGGACAGAGAGACTTGCTCTCTGTATCCTGGCCTCGGTCGGCCGATCGGTCGACCAATGGCACAACGGTCTGAAATATGACCGTTGGCCGGTCGACCGGGCGGTCGACCGACAGCTCTGTCAGACCCCAACGGCTAATTTTTCAGACTCTATAAAATGGGACATTTGGAGGCTTTTGATTAAGATTTTTGGAGAGTTTTAGAGCCAGTTTTTCCTACTCTTTCAAGAAGTTTTTCTCCACAAAATTGAGAGCAAATATTTCCAATCAAAAGGAAAGTTTTATCAAGAGTGTAAAAGTGATTTTCTTTGAGTTTTCCTCCACCATCTCTTTCCTTGCTTTCTCACACAACACTTGAGCTATCCATTGCTATATTTACCTATAGGAGTTTTGTTTGTGAGAGGATTTTAGGTGATCAAGAGTTGTGATCACCAAAGTTCATCTTTGTTCTTTGAGGAGGCGGAAGTGTGTGTTCGCATTGTTTCGGGTCCTAGTGGGGACTCGTGTTTCGAGTTCGGGTGCGAACTCTTTTGTTTGAGGTGCGGCCTCGGCGAGTCGGTGGGCTTGCGGTGTGTACGGACTAGGGAGTCCGAGAGCTTGTAGGTGTTGCGGCACCGAGTGATCCGGTGGGATCGATTATAGTGGAAATTCTTCGTGTGTCGAAGGCGGGGATGTAGAGCAAGTGTGCTCAAACCTCGAAACAAATCTCTTGTGTTTGCGATTGCTCATTCTCTCTCTCCCTTACTTGTTTATATCTTGCATGCTATTATTGTGTTTATCTTTATATGCTTGATATATTCCTTGTGCTCTTATTGTATATTGCTTGGGTTTGTTTGCTAACACTTGTATTTAACTAAGAGAGCCAACGCGACACCTCAACCCTTATCTAGGGGAATCTAGAGGAGTTAGTCCAGAGCCCTTCACGGGGAATTCGGCTACACTCTTGTGTTATACGTGGTGTATAGTGCAATAGTTTAGTTTAAATCATAATAATTTTAATTTCGCATTATTTGTCATTAAGTGACCATTAGATTAGCCATCACCCATTCACTCCCCCCTCTAGGTGATTTACAATTGGTATCAGAGCTTGGTACTCTAATTTGGGTCTTACAACCTAGAGTTAAAGATCCTCATTTTTAGGCTAATCACAATATTTGTACACACACTATGGATTTTATGTCACCATCCACTTTTGACATTCTTAACATCCAAATTTGGAAGGTTAAGATGTCCTTGTACCTCAAGGCCTTAGGCATTCATGCTTACCTTGCCATCACTAATGATTATTGTTTAAATGGTAAGAATCTTGAGGCTAATGCAAAAGCCCTAAATGCTTTGAAGAGTACCCTAAATGATGAATATTTATTTAGGGTTTCTAACATTGATTCGATTTTTGTAGCATGGAACATCATCACCTCCCTTGGCGAAAAGGATCTATATTATGCTAGGAGCGATTCGGACGTTGGAAGCGACACCTCCAACAAGTGCTATATGGTCCAAGGGGATAACCCCCTTGAGGTAACTACCGAATCCGAGGTAGATGAGGATAACATGTCATATGATGAGCTTAGCACCTTTTGTCAACTCCTTCTTGAAAAATATGACATGCTTAAGAAAGATAATAAAAATTTGAAAAAGAAATTTGATTGCATGCTTAAAGAAAATGATTCATTTAGAAATAAAATTGCATGCATTGAAAAAGAAAATGAGATTTTGAAGAATGAAAATATTTCCTTAATGTCTAAATTGAATGATTTATGTGAAGGAAATATGTCTTTGAAAAATGAAATTATTTTGGTGAAAAACAAAAGGAAGTTGTTTTTCAAGAAAATAAATCTTTGAAAAGAAAAATTGTTGAAAAAGAAAAAGATTTTGTTTCTAAAAAGAACAAGAAAAATGATTCTATGTCTCACCATGCTTTACATGCACCACTAGCGAGATTAATGTTTTGAAAAATAAAATGGATTGTTTGAGCTCCACCTTGAGCTCATGTGCATTTAACCACACTAGATTGGAGTCCTTGTTTTAAAGAAACAAGCTCCACATGTTCATGCACACATCATCATCATGCATATGCTTATGTTGCACGTCATGATCACACCCACACACATAAGCATCCTAAGGTGTACAAATGTACACATTGCGGCCGCAAAGGCCATCTAGCAAAGTTTTGTTTAGATAAGATTCATCCTTTAAATTTTGCTAATAAATATGTTTGGGTTCCTTACAAAGCTAACCCCCAAGGACCCAAGAAAAAATGGGTACCAAAGTCCCCACCTTGTGTTTTTGATGTAGGTGAGGGCTCTCACAAGACGTGAGAGATTTGGTGCCTTGATGGTGGATGCAATGAACTTGATGGAACATATTGGAGGAACCACTATCAAGGAGTTTTGGTGGGACTACCACCATGTTTGAAAATTTGGAACATAGTTGGTAACTATTTTTAAACTCTTAATTTATTTACATGCTTATTCATTTGTGATATCATATAGCATGTTCATATTTTTATGTGTTTTGTGCTTCATGTGGTAAATACTAGTTTAAATATAGTTTTTATCAAAACTTGTATTTATACATGTACAAATAGTGAGAACAAATTGATTTATATATGTTTGCACTTCATGCTCATTTGTACCCACTATATGCACATATATAGGCTAGTTTTGATGATTCTTTCATTTATACTTGTTTTGTCAATTTTCATGTTTTACTTCATGTATATGTATTTTTTATTCAAATCTAATAAATATACATGTATATCCTTTTTGAGTCTCTTGCCTTCATGCAAATACTATTAATAGACTCGTTTTATGTTTGGGATATATATGCATATTGTTAGATTTAGATAAATCATACATATACCTAGAAGTTTGTTTTGTTTTTAACGAAAAATGAATTTTTATGCTTTGTTTAATAAATATAAAAGATTCATGTTCTTTTTGAGCCTAAATGAATATTTTCATGAAAATGCTAATTACATGATTCTTATTCACTCACACTTTATTTGTTTATCATGACTTTAGTTCATGAACATATTTTTGAGCTTCATAGATCGAGTGTCAATTCTTGTATTGGTATGATTCATGAAATACATATGATTTGTTTTAATGTTTTTGAAGGATCTTTAACTAGTTTCTCAAAAATTAATTTAACTAGTTATTTATTCTTCAATGTTTATGAGATATACACATGATCCTATTATTGTTTCAATTGGTATCATTGAATCGTTTCAATTGTATCAATTTGACTCTATTTTTGTATATACTCATATTTTGTTTTCTATATATGTATGTTCTAATTTTCAATTGGTATTATCTATTCTCATACATATATATGATTTTCAAGTGTTTGCTTTACATTTGGTATACATCTTTAAAGCACATAGTATGTTTATGCTAAGCTTGATCTAAAACTTTATTTTCAATTGATATCTCAATTGACATTTTTTAAGCTTATGCATGTTTTTCAATTGGTATCAAAATGCTTAAAATTTGTTATAAATTTACAATGATATCAATATGTTTTATCTATTTGAAAAATTAAAAATTTGTAATGTTTATTTACAATTTGTTTATTTACAATTGGTATCTTAAAATTTGTTTTACTAAGATATCTTAAAATTTGTTTTATTAAGAAAAATTAAAAAAATATTTTTGATTTGTATTGCCTATATGCAAGGAGAGCTTAACATCTCTTCTACATATAGATTCATGATGAGTGTATCGTGTATTGAGGAGCTTGATAACTCTTCTTTATGTGATACACGTGTGTAGGGGGAGCTTCACATCTCTTCTTATGCATTACATATTATACGTTATGTGAATTAGGGCGTGTCATCCCTCTTTCATGTATTGTATATGTGTAGGGAAGTTACTTAACCGTCTTCCTCTTCATGAATATATATCGCATATAAATTTTTATGACTTAATTGTTTGCACCCTTATTGATCTCTTTGTTTATGACAAAAAAGGGGAGAAAATTTGATGATTTTGTTTTTACTTTAACCCCTTTGTTGATGATTGACAAAAAGGGGAGAAAGATTTTGGTTTATATGCATGTTTTGTGAAAAAGGATTGTTTATGCATATATGTTTTGTTTTGCAAATAGGAGAAAAAGAATTTGATGTGTTTTATGCTTGTTAGCATGTTTATCTCCATATATTTGCATACATGTTTATGTGCTTCATTGTCATATTTATTGTTTATTTGTTATGCATGAGTTAAGGGGGAGCTTCCTTGAAGCTTTACTTTAATCCATGCATATATAACTTCATGAGTTTTGTCATCATCAAAAAGGGGGAGATTGTTGGCCCGAAGGCCCATCACTCTAGTTTTGATGATGATCAACTCATGTAGTTATAGTACTAATGATCTTGTGTTTAATTAGTGACAGATTTATGATCAAGATCTTAGTAGGTGCATAGCTTCAACAAAGGATTTAAAGCCATATTTTGGAGCTAGCACGATGTTTGGACCAAGTCAAGAAGGCTTCAAGTGAAGACTTGAAAAAGTTGAAGACTTGTGTCTAGGTTTGTTTTATAAGATTTGTTTTAGATATAATGTAAAGGATAGAATAGTTGGTGAATTGCTCAAGTATACCATGCACACACACTCTTGATTTAGTTTGTTTTAGAAAAGAATTTTCATTTTGAAAAAATACTATTTTGGTTTTTGGTTTTCAAGTTTACATGTTTTATCCAAAACCAAGTTTAGAGCTTAATGTCAAAAACATAGATATTTCACCATGTTTGTGTAGTGGATCATATACATGCACCATATGCTTTAATAGTGTTTAGAATATCTTGTTTTTGTATTTGGTGAAGTTTTAGAAAACAAGTTTTAGAAAAATCATGTTTTGGAAAATACTGTTTTCTTTTAAGCCAATATTTTCAAGTTATAAAAATAGTCCAAATCATTTGTAACATGCCTTGATTTTGTGCAAGCATGTTTGTTTATCAAAGTATATTGGTAAAACTATTTTTTAGATTTTTCAGTATTTATGGGATTTTATTTCAATCAAAAAGACCAAGTTTTAAATCCCAGTTTTCTGATCTGGCTTCAGCCGGTCGACCGAGCCGATCGACCAACGTGCACAGACGTGCACGCCAGTTCTGACAGGAGGGCCGGTTGACCGACCCGGTCGACCGTCCAGAGAGCTCTGCTCTCTGGAAAGGCCCCGGGCGGCCGGGCGGGCCGACCGGACAGAGAGACTTGCTCTCTGTATCCTGGCCTCGGTCGGCCGACCGGTCGACCGATGGCACAACGGTCTGAAATATGACCGTTGGCCGGTCGACCGGGCGGTCGACCGACAGCTCTGTCAGACCCCAACGGCTAGTTTTTCAGACTCTATAAAATGGGGCATTTGGGGGCTGTTTTGATTAAGATTTTTGAAGAGTTTAGAGCTAGTTTTTCCTACTCTTTCAAGAAGTTTTCTCCACAAAATTGAGAGCAAATATTTCCAATCAAAAGGAAAGTTTTATCAAGAGTGTAAAAGTGATTTTCTTTGAGTTTTCCTCCACCATCTCTTTCCTTGCTTTCTCACACAACACTTGAGCTATCCATTGCTATATCTACCTATAGGAGTTTTGTTGTGAGAGGATTTTAGGTGATCAAGAGTTGTGATCACCAAAGTTCATCTTTGTTCTTTGAGGAGGCGGACGTGTGTATTCGCATTGTCGGGTCCTAGTGGGGACTCGGTGTTTCGAGTTCGGGTGCGAACTCTTTTGTTTGAGGTGCGGTCTCGGCGAGCCGGTGGGCTTGCGGTGTGTACGGACTAGGGAGTCCGAGAGCTTGTAGGTGTTGCGGCACCAAGTGATCCGGTGGGATCGATTATAGTGGAAATCCTTCGTGTGTCGAAGGCGGGGATATAGAGCAAGTGTGCTCGAACCTCGAAACAAATCCCTTGTGTTTGCGATTGCTCATTCTCTCTCTCCCTTTACTTGTTTATATCTTGCATGCTATTATTGTGTTTATCTTTATATGCTTGATATATTCCTTGTGCTCTTATTATATATTGCTTGGGTTTATTTGCTAACACTTGTATTTAACCAAGAGAGCCAACGCGGCACCTCAACCCTTATCTAGGGGAATCTAGAGGAGTTAGTCCAGAGCCCTTCATGGGGAATTCGGCTGCACTCTTGTGTTATATGTGGTATATAGTGCAATAGTTTAGTTTAGGTCATAATAGTTTTAATTCCGCATTATTTGTAATTAAGTGACCATTAGATTAGCCATCAGCTATTCACCTCCCCTAGGTGATTTACATAACGCACATATAAGTAATTCTAAAACATATTTTTCTCAAATATGGGACACCTTAGTATGTTTTTCTTCAAGTAGGAGATAGTAGATCTAGCAAACCATCATCTAAAAAGCACACTAAAAATTCTAAAGGCTCTCGCATTTCAGCTTTAACAAGTAGGAAATTGAGAGAAGTGGTTAGGAAACCCATCTTTTTGCCTCAAGAAGCCTTGAGACCATAGCTCTTAGGCTCTACCAATTGGTATTCACCAGTCATCCATCCTAGAGCAAAAGAAGGGGGTAGATTATTAATCCGGCCTCAAGTCTTCTCAAGGAGACAGGTTAATGGGAACTAGCCAAATTAAAATCAAGAATCTGGGTAGGGGTTTATTTCTTTTGCCTGAAGAAGCTACGTAGCGTGACTACGTAACTGAGTTAATTGGTGTTATTGACCATTCCATCGTAGAGCATAAAAATATGGGTCGATATATATGGTATAAATAAATAAAAAATCACTTATTAAGCTGGATAACTATGCCTCAAGAAGTATGATTATTCACGCCTAACGGTGATTATAAGAAGCAAATAATCCCCCTTAGTTTGTGGCCTTATTACTCGAGTCCTTAAACCCGAGGGATATTTTCTCATCTGGTGCCCTAAAACCGTCTGGTCTGAGAGTCATCGGTTAAAGGCTCACTATCCGGGTAAACTAGAAAGCCTAAGAAAATTAAGGGAAGAAAAAAAAAGGAAAAAATAATATATATATATATATAAATAAATAGCTTGATGGTTAGAGTTAAAATCCCAGAAATCTTCACTATCACAAAGTGCATATTATCTAGGTTTTATTTATGAAGGATAAAATATTCTATCCAATTTTGAATTCTTACCTTAATGAAAATAAGAGCTTGCATAGAGACTAAGTTAAGGAAGAATAATTTTTGGTGGACTTATGACCTTAGATCGCTTATATTTTTGCAAAAATATTTCGTAAACTTGTCTCTCTTTTAAAATGTGTTTTCAAAATACTAACATTGTCTTCTTTTTCTTTATGAATTTTGTGGTGCAATCCGCTGAAAATCCTCAAGAGACAAAACTCCTCCTCTAGGGGTAGCCTAGAGGTTTAACGGCTTCTTACACACGCTCAGTGTAATCGCGTCACCTGCGAAAGCGGTGTAATAACATTTGTAGTATAGTTTTTCTTTCCTTATTTTGCTTGGGACGAGCAAAAGATAAGTGTGGGGGTGTGATTAGTCTACAATTCTGCATTATTATATCGCATTCCCTACCGATTTATGAATAAAATATCAGTTCTAATTGCGTTTTTGTCTACTTTGTAGATGAATCAAGAGTTTAAGAGTAAAAGGGTAATAAGAGCTTAATTAAACTCATTTTTGGGTAATTAAATTCGGATTTCTTGGAGACCAAGTAAGGGAACATCTAGAAGATGCATTGAACCTAGACCTTTGCACACATCAGATGAATATTCGGGCGAAAATACTAGAATTGGGATATACCAGGAAGGTCCTCGAAACAACGGGAAGCTTCTCGCCAAAATCAGGAAAATAATTCCCTAGTTTTGCCGCGGATCCGCAGCAATAGCTGCAGATCCACGGCAATTTGGTGGGCCACGCGTCGATTTTCGACGCGTGGCCCCGTCTCGTCTTTTAGAACCCCTTATGCCTATAAATAGGGCAGGGTTGGCCTGAACGCAGGCAGATTTGATTTTAGGCTAGGTTTTCTCTTTTTGTTGTAGGTTAGGATTTTCTTTCTCTTTTATTTTGTATTTTTTTTTTTTTTAGATTCATGTAGTAAGGCTGAGAGATTCAGAGAGAGATAGAGAGATATTGATGTAATAAATGGTGATAATCTATGTAATGTGTCTCCTTTCTTCTCTAATGTAATCTTCTCCATCTTCTACATGATTCTTAGCTAATTTCTTCTTCTCATAGCAATCTAACTACTAACCACTAACCATCTAACTACTTACTTGATAATTCACATGAATCTAATAGCCTCTACATGGCTTTGCTCTTATAAGAGCCATTGATGGCTCATGATGATGGATTCTAATATTCTAACATTTCTAACACCTAACCCACTAACTTGCTAACTTGCAATGTCTGATTTATTTCATGCTCACCTCTAACTGGTTTTGATGATTTAATAAGTAGCTTGCAACTTGTTAGTGGTATGAATGTGTTGTTTGAATGTAAAAGAATAATCTTATGGGTCATGTTCTGATCGTCTCTTGAAGTCAAGGATTAGTGATGGCCGAGGATCCATGTGAGACAACTATCACTAAGAGGTTAGCATGGTTAGTGGAGCAATTAGTAGTTAGTAGCCATGAATTTTATTTTACTTTGTTTTAAAATTTATTTCCAAACTCTTTTATCATTTTTTCTATCGTTGTTTTTGCCACCTTCATAGTTCATCTTTATTTCATCTTCTTTTCTATTTATTTTCCAAACCACTTCTCTTTCGTTTTCACATCGCTTCATCGTCTCTCCTCACCTATCATTTCTGGATTTCCTTTCCTTTTACTTTCTTTTTCATTCTTTTAACAAAGAAGAACTTGTTAACATAACACGTGAATAAGTACTGTTAATGCTTTTATCGCCTCCGGTCCTTATAGATTCGACCCGTTGAGCCAATGCTATAACGGAAGTATAGAGGGAACATTAGCACATACAAGCTTTTCATTAATTTCATAAAATACATACTTTTCCGAGTGCTAGTTCCATCCCGATCAGACATCCAATTCAAGTGCTGCATAGAAAGGTATTAGCATCTCATTGAATTGAGGTTCAACTTCTTCAATTGTTTTGTCATCTGCTGCATATCCTGTGTGAACTTGTTGCATGTCATCTTTCGTGATGTGAATGGCTCCTTGAAGATCATTGAACCTATTTTCTAAGTGCTTATTATTCTCTCGATCTTGCCCCCTGACCGGCGGAGATGATGAAATATAGGCTCATGAGGTGATGCCGACTCTCTAGAGAGAAGCTCAATTTCTTCAAAAATTATGTCTTCTCTGCTCAGTTGTTCAATAAACTCCTTATTAGTACAATACACTGCTGTCTTAGCCTCAATTCTCTGCCTTTCTTCTGGTGTGAGCTTGGTTGCTTCTTGTAATGAAGCAAATTCTTTCTCAAGGTCTTCGAACCAGATCTGCTCCTTTTCATACTTGTGGGAGATGTATTTGGAGAAGTATGATGATTGGGTGGAAATTCTTGAGAAGGCTGGATTAGGATTGATTTGATCTTCTTCACTTTTTAATTATCTTGGTCAGAATTTTCAACCTTGGAGTCCTCTATTTCTACATCTGTTGGCTCGGTGGGATTTTGCCCATAGATTGTTGATGGGTGGAATGCTGGAGCTGGTCGGCTCTGGCAACTGAGTCACCTTTTTGGGATATTCTTGACATGAGGAAGACTGTCATACTGTCATTCAGACAGAGCGAATCTTCTTCCTTGGTCTTCATGGCATTTACACTGGCTGCGTGCTTTATGATCCCTGATTCCGAAATGTGTAGCTCGGCACATGGAGAACTAGCTAGCTCGAGAGAAGATATTTCCTTTTCTCAATTTGACTCAGTATATGCTCGAGTCTTTGCTTCTGTAGTTGATTGCATGAATATCATTGGTGTCACATTGTTGGGTTGTTTGCTGCTGAGGTTGATTGTATTGATGTGGAGATCGGGACTGTCGGACAAACTGCTGCTGAGATTGCTGATGATGCCCAGGAAATAGGTTTTGCATCACACCCATAGAAGTCCCTCTTTGGGATAATTTTCTCGCCATTTTGAAGATTGTGCACTTCTCTAGTTGGTGCGTGGCTGCAACAGTTTGAACATTGTAAGGCTGAAGGACTCCAGTTCAGACCGTCTCTTGCACAGGAGGTCCTTCATCTCTAAGATGGCGAATTGCGACAAAAGCGATCGGCATTGCTTACAATCATGTCAACACATCGATTCTCCGGTGGACTGAGTCCTGATTTAGAGTAGAAGTCAGTCCACAGGGTAACGGTAGTCCATCAAGTCCTCATTGGACTTCATTTTTGCATTTTGGAGACCGAGGATGGTGGGTGTGTACTGGACTTGATTGTGGAACCATAACCAAAAGAGGTCGATCACTTTGTAGATTGACGTGTCGCAAAGTGGAATAGAACCCGCGAGTTCTCGCAATCAAAGCCAGGCACCCAATGAGGCAACTGCAGAGCAAGTAAAAAATCTAATTCGGGACTACTTTGACATAGTAGTCCAGACTACAGATGAGAATTTTCAAAAATTCCAAATTATAATGTGGTGTCAAATGCAGTCTTTTAGAACAATAGTCTGCACGACTATTATGATGATGGAGCTCATGGTCTAAGATCTGGCACAAATGAACTGTCAAATGACCAGAACGCCGCTAGGCTTGAGCCGGTTCAGGAAATTTTCAGATAAACATGAGAGAAAATTCTAGAAAAAATGAGGAAATGATGAATTTGATGGAACTAGCTGAGCTTAAGTGGCTTTAGGGTGAAAACCAAGCAGAAATAAAATCCCATGACCCTGAAACGTCAACATCACATGCTGAGCCGCATGAGAAGAAAAGATTCATTTTCATGTAAACCAAAACATAATTTCTTATGGCTCATATTTTTAGCCAAGTATCCTCTTTGACCTTTAATCCTCTTCTTAAACATTTGAATGCAAGCCATAGTTCTAACGTTAAATTCTCCTTATGAAGTAGATCGTGAGATTTCAGTTTTCATCTAAAAAGAAAGGAAAAAAATAGCGTTATCTTCATCAAATTCTCTCTGAGTTCTCTCTTTCTTCTTTTTGCCCCAGAGCAAAGTCGTACCAATTCAGTGGATAAGATGAACAAGCCTGGAACATTAGGAAGGCAAATTGGATGTCCAAGAACCACACTAATTATTACTAGTCACCTCGTCGTAATTAAGTATGCTACTTGTTGAATTCACGAAGACAGAACCATACAGAATACTCTGTTTGTTTTCAGTCGAGCAGCCAATGATCTCTCTTTCACAATATACAGAACTGTCCAGTGAGAGGTAGATTGATAGTTCAATCTGGAAGATTAAGAAAGTTGACATGGATTAATTAGGGCTTAATTCTTATCACTCAAGAATCAGAATCTGTGGTGAATCCACTAGATTTTGTCGTAACTCCACTTGCATTGCAAATGCAACAGATATTGGCCCGGTCAATATTTATCATGTTGCTTATTTCCCTACAGCACTCAATATGTGCATTGGGAAACTGAAAGATATGGATCATCAACAACTAGTCTCTAGTTGTACATGAGAAAAAAGACTATAATCGAGCTGTAATATACATGTATGTTTTGTGTACTGTATTTTTGCCGTATGCCGGATGACTAGCAGTGATCTAAACTCAGACCTCGATATGAATAGTTTGAACTCGAATTTGGCCAAAACCTGAGGCTAAACCTGCACTCCTACCTGAGCTGAAACTTGTGTAATGTAGTCAAACATTTGACAGAATGCACTATGAAAAAATTGACTATCTTATAGCCACCATTGATTTTTTGACCTATTGAACATATCAACAAGATTTTAGTACAATGATCATTTTCCCTTAACAGTTGTGTTTTCTGCTAAGGATAGAAGAGTTTAGCATACAAGAGCTCATTCCAGGTATCCTGGAGGCCAGGCAGACACCAGTGCACGCAGTCAGCATAGCTCCTGGATTTGCCAGCTGCTCTTCGGTCAGCTTGTTCCACTGCTTCTTGTAGATTGCGGTGTGAGCATCTTTTCGGTACTCTGAGAGCTGCGTGATGTTGAGAACTGTGAAGGGGATCTTCGATCTGCTGAGCACTTGCTTGAGCACCCGCATTGTTGTTTTCCTTGAACCCCCACCCCAGTATGTTGGATCCTCTATTGGAGTCGTCTCGTTGAAGCAATTTCCACCAGGCTCTCCTCCCCACTCCTTGCTCCTGCAAAACAACCCTCAGTTTAGTTAATTTCTGTAAATTTTTAGGCAATCTTGAGTTTCTGTTCAAGAAATTCTCAATGAACTAAAGATCGTATGTAACACTGCCTCGAATGGAAGTTTGAGCATCAAGCTAATCATGATGCATGTTGCCACATAGAAGCATGCTGATTTATATATCAGTCTTGTACAAATCTAGTAGTTAACAAGAATTTCATGATTTATTTATCAATATAAAGTCTTTAACTAGTTCCTCATTCAGCCCAAATCTAGTTTATTAAGAAATATAAGACAGTTCTCCCTCTGTTTTCCATGATTAGACCTTAAAATTGATATAGAATTTAGAGTGTAAATATGGAAGAAAATGCTCACTTCTCATGTGTAGGCGACATGCTTGTGAAGAAGACTCTGGTCTTGTTAGGATCCATGTTCTTCTCCACCCATCTCACCATTCTCGTCAAGGCCAGTCGGTATGCATCATCGGTCTGCATCAACTCGATATTCGCCATGTCACCAGTGAAAGGCCCTGTCCTATATTCATTTCACCACAAACCAATCCTCGAAGATCAGATACTGAAAGTAAGAAATAAGAGATCATACACCAAAATAGCGAGAATGCTGACAATATCTGAAGTATAGAAATGTAAAAAAAATTTAGAAAGTTTAATCATTTAAATTTTCTTGTAGTATAAGTCTAGGTAATGAACTTGGGAAGAAAATTACAGAATCTTCATCGGCACACCAGTCATCCACCAAAGGTAAGTACTGAAGACTATAATGTCAGCCCCTTTCCAGTGTCGAGCATGCTTATGAATGGATCTGCCTCGAACAATTCTATCTGTCACGCGGTGCACAATTGCATTGTCGGAGTTCGATTCAACGAGAAAAGGAGCCCAATAGAACTCAATTGTAGCATTGTAGTCCTACATGCATAGAGGAAGTCACTAGTTATGATATATGCTTCTGATTCTACTAATAAACAAATTTTTGCAGCAAGAATACAGGTTTCGATATTTTCCCTCTCTAAAATTGCTAGATATTGCATATATATACCCTTTAACACTGAACAATATGTAAATTTTGAAATTTTTAGAAATGTGAGCAAGCAACTATAGAGAGGTTAATATGCCAGAAAGGAAATGAGCGAAGAAGAAGAACTCAAGTCTTTTTAGCAGAAACAATTAGTTACCATTGCGCTGAAGATGGTAAGCGAATCAACAGTCTTAATGGATTTACGATCCTTGGGGATGGCGCGATGCAGGAGACACACCATGGACACAAATTGACCCCGATTCAGAGAATCACCAGCGAACAACATCCGTTTCCCCCTCAGCATTTCAAGCATAAAGGTGGCATTGAAGCTGTCATTTGAGCACAAATGGTAGCATAAGAGGTAGTTGAGATAGCATAAATTGTTTGATACTACTGAATTACCAAGATTAAAAGAACAATATTATTAACATTATGGTGGAAGTAAACAGTTCAAGAATTCTTTCAGAACTTAATTTATTCTTTCAAATGCCTTTTCACATGCAGAGTGGAATACAATAAGTTCTGATTAGTTAGTTGAGTTTGTTGGCTAGTTCTAATAGAATATTAGTAGAAAAACTAAGTACAACTGTAAGAAGTCAATAATTTGATTCAGGTCAACTAAATAAACTAGCGGGCTTTGAGCTTGCATATCAGAAACTTCAAGCATATTAGCTCAAATTCAGATTAATTCGTCTGAAAATGCAATTCATCACATGATAACAATCTTTTGACAACACAAAGTTTTGTTTTCAATAATTCAGAAATATGATTGCGGCATATGATCATTAATATTAACTAAGATTGTCTGAAACTTGTGATTTTGATCACATTCCTCCAATTTACATTGTTTCTACCAAAAATCTTTTCAATAATGCAAAACAGCATACTTGATTCAAATAATTATGAATAGAACTTTGCATACCTTGGCAAGGAGCAGCCATGAGGTTGCCATCTCCAGTGCTGGTAACCTCTGTCAGGCCTCCCATAAGCCTGGCAAGTGAGCTGAGGCTGAATATAAGGACACTCATCCTCTTGATACAAAGGCCCGACGCCTCATCATAGACCCACCTCCCCTCGAACACATTGCACCCTTCCTCGGTCCTCCCAACCGCGAATGGCAACTTCACATTCTTCCCTAAAACAAAAAAGATTCTAAGTCAACGCGAAAGAATACCAACGAAAAAACGAGTTTTACCTCTTGTTTCTTCTCACCTAGTGATGGTATCGGTCCTTGCCTTTCAGGCTCTTCGGACTGTTGAGGCTTGAGAAATGACTGCCTGACTATGCAGCTGAAGTCCTCACCGTAGAGGACGGATACAAAGAGGATGAAGGCTATCGTGATGACGTAGAAGGAGAAGGAAGGAGCTGAGGACAAGTTTTTCCTGCTGAAGGAAGAAGAGGAGGTGGGAACCTTCATTTGGGGCTTAGCTCTTGGTGTCTGGACTCTGGAGAGAGCCTAGGTTTGAAGCTTAAGAGAAGTGAATTACAAGCAAGATATGAGGGGATTGAGACAAGGAACTACACCACAGCCCCACAGTAACCATCGTTAGGTCTCCCAATAATATAATCTATATGCAACCAAACACTGCCTACTACCCTCATGATTCTAGTATCTAAATTTTACAGCATGTTTTTGCGTATAGAGGAGGGAAAATAGGTCATTTTAAATAGGCTTGGCAGTTGGTACATATGCATCAAGATTTGAGCATGATGCAATTTACATATTAAGTTTGGGAATAATATTGCTCATTGGTAAATTACAGAAAATTAACTCTCCTGTATTATTGAGTCCAGCAGAAAACCTAAAATGATTTTAGATTGACAGAAAACCTTTGGTACTGGTTTCTGTCAAATTTTAGATAGTATAAAGAGTTACAAACATGAGGATTTGCTTTCAACCAGCGGTTGATTGCAATTTATTTTACATATAATACATCTCAAATTAAGAGAAAAGAGAGGAGTACATGGTATATATAAAAATTCTAGATGCTGAGTTGGTCTTTGAACTAAGGAGTTTCTATCGAATCTATGAGAGAAAACATGACATTTCTACCAAATCTTAAATAGTAATAGAGGGTTTGTAGCAAGACTAATAGAAAGGTAGGAATTTCTGTCAAATCCAATACCACAGAGAAATCAAACACGCGGTTGTTCAATCGCAATTTATCTTACATACAATGCATCCCAAGTTAGGAGAAGAAGAGGGGAGCACATGGTATAGATAAAAAAACTTCAGGTGTTTGAATTGATCTTACAACTAAACTGGCTTTAACAAACAATAATTTATTTCTCCCTCTAGCTGTGAATGAGTCATATGTAACAACTCCAGTAGAATCAAAGGCTAGGATTATCGCTAATTGCGTGCTAGACTTCGCTAACGAATAACTAGTATTAGATGATGTAATTTGGTCTAGTTTTCTTTTCTTTTCTTTTTTAATTGAGACATCTCTTGTACCTAATCCCATGATGCAATAGAGGTGGCAGCTATGGTTAGTATTGTTCCTTTAATAATAAGAAAGAAACATTGAGAATGATAGAGAGTTGGAAGTCATTTTCCTGTTGTTGAGAGAGAGAGAGAGAGGGAGGGGGCAAATGGTGTGCAGTTTGGTGGAGAGAGAGTGCACGGGTGAGCATGGTGAATGTGAATAAATTGGGGGAGGTTTCAGTGTCAACGTTGAGGGAACATGAAGATGGATGCTGGAAGTGAGAGTGGAGTGTTCATTAAGGCTTTGTTTAATTGAGAGCAAGCTCTCAATTTGGGAATAAAAACTGTTAGTGATGAGGTCAAGGAGTTTGTAAGTACAGGCTGGTGAGTGTGAGGGGAAATGAGGACAGGTAGGTACAAGCAAGCAAAATGAGTAGTTCCAGTTGAGAGTAGATTTTGATTCTGAGCACTCTCTGAGAGGAAGATTATGGGTACTTTTGTTAAGATGGTTTGGCTTGCTTTGGTTTTATAGCTCTGTTGAGGAAAAGGTGCAATAGGTAACTGATGAGAACATTTATATCTTTATTTTTATATTTTTTTAATTTTATTTCAGTTGTATATAGTGGTGATAGTGGGTAGTTATGAAACCATCATGTGTGGTAGTGGAGAGTTATAAAACCATCATGTATGGCAGTGGGTAGTTGTAAATCTAG